>JAPYZI010000496.1:0-50420 GCA_030523105.1 Ophioninae sp. A BG-2022a
TTTTTCCATACATACCCCTTTGCGTTTTTTTTAGCCATTTTTCAAGTGAACTTTCCGGGAAAACTATAAGAGATATCGATACGAATCCAACGCCATTATCTAAGTTAGGCAAAATCCTTTTCCAAACCCACCAATTGAATCCCCATAGCCTAGGAGAAGGCCATCCTACGACCTTTTGAAATTTCGTGATTTTTGAGATTCCGGGAAAGTGGCCGGGGGAAGTCGAAAAAAATTTTTCTCCGTTTTTAAACTCTTAAAAGGGTCCATTTGATCGGAAATTTTCCGCTGATGGCGAATATGGCCGAGTTTTTGCCAGAAGTGCGAAATTAGACTGGCAAAATGTAAAAAAACCTTTCTATAATATTTTTTTCGACATTTTTGTCTAGAAATGGAGAGTTCAAGACGAATAAAATGGTGGATGTGCCTTCAGGGTATGAAAAGACATCGATATAGACCTGCAATATGACACTAAACGTCTTGTATTTCTAGTAAATTCGGTAAGATAATGACAGTTCGCGCGTGTACGCGACTATAAGGATTCTCATCGGTGATAAACGCGTTTAAACGCGCGAGCATTTTTTTTGTTCGCGAAGTGTCGTAAGATCAGAATTAATACATGCAAATACATGTACGGGGGCGCACAAGGATCGCGAGGGGATCGAAATTCTGCCGCGTCATCGAAAACTCGAGGAGCGAAAAGAAAAGGATGAGTCAAAAGCGAGGAGGTCCTGGAAAGAGAGCGTCATAGCAGGGTTGGGTGGGGTGTGGGTGTGGGTGGGGGGGGGATCGCGAAGAGGCGTAGGACAGAGATCGCGTTCTTTAGCGCCACCTTCGCGGCTCGCGCGAAAAAGCTCCCCCGACCGCTCGCTTCGTATTGACAACAAATATCGCGAGCGGAGGCGCTCTCTTGGGCCGTGCGAGACCAACATTTCCATCTCTCTCTCTCTCTCTCCCTGTTTCTCTCGTGCACGAACTTATGTCATAGGGGAGCAACAGAGAAGCGAAACTATGCGGGCTTTTGGGGCGGAAGTTGTTTCCGTTATTTGAGACGAAAAAAGAAAAAGAAGGATGGAAAAAAGATTTTGACTTACCATCAACGGAGAAGGCGTCGGTGGTGCATAGCGATCCGAGGATAAGAGCGAGGATGACAACGGGAGTCGACAAGGCTCGCAGCAGCCGACAGGTTACGCTCGGCCCCATAACCCACCCCCGAGTACGGCGACACCTCGTTTTTCCCTTCGTCACTGTCAATTTCCGGTTGTTTTCCCACGTCGCTTCCTCCCTCCGCTGACCCTTTCTCGCTTCTTTTTTTGCGTTTCTTCTTTTATTTGCCTCCTGTTGTATTGTTTCACCTCACTTAATCATGGGTAAAAACGACACTGTATTCCTGATTGCGAACTCGTCACGACGGGGTTGGCGTAGAAAAGGGGAGGGGAAAAAAGGAGAATGGTCGTTGCGAAACCGCCCTCCGCTTTCACGATTAAACTCGAGCGAGGTATATATCGACGTCTCCCGTACGAATACGAGAAGAGTCTCTCGCGCTTTTCAATATGGGTCCACGGCACGCGAGCTTTTCTCCTAACGAACGAGTGGTGATGGCGAAAAATAAAAAACGAGAGCTTTCGACTCACCCGCGAGGATTTGTGTACACAAATTTCACGTCATCGGTGGGGCACGCACGATGTCGCGACCAAACGAGTATTGACAGATGAGAAGCGACGGTAACGGGGAGGAAAAAAGAGAGAGAGAGAGAGAAAGATAGAGAAAAAAAGTGTCGGATTTCTCTGTACGGGGATTCGGGAAAACCGGCGCGCGCGCGCCCTAACTCGAGTAACGTTCGTGTGCTCCGCCTTGTAGAGCGACGCGAAAAGAGTTCTCGATTTTTCCTTCTATTCTTTCTCGACGAGCTCTCTCGCTCCCTTTTATATTCTCGATCTTTTATTCTTGTCTCTCAGGAGGTCTCGCGAGGCGCTGGTTCTCGCGACGATCGCGCGTTTCTCTCTCCCGGGCGAGGAGACAAGAGTCACTGATTCTGACGCACCGCGAGAGACGTCGCGCCACCTGCGCGCGCACGTATTTCAACTGCGCTCCACGAGACTCCGCGCCACACTTTTTTCTCCCTCTACTAATGTATCGCGTCCTCTCGCTCGCGCTCCCTCTCTCCCGCCAACGCGCACCAAGCGCACGGAGAACAATTATTATTTTTATTATTACGCGCGCGAAATTTTTGGCTCGCCCGAAATTTTACGAGACCCGTTTTTTTTGTTTTCTGTCCTTTGATTCACCGTCGCGCTGATGCGTCGGCAACCTCAAATGAGAGATGCGTCGCGTCGAGAGACCGCGCGCACGAATGTGTGCGTGAAAAATCCGATTTCGGAACGAACGTTTGTCGGTGACGATACGCGTACATTTTCGTCTCGTTTATGACCGACGCGGGGGTGGATTCGTCGCGGGGCTATCGCGGAGTCGGAGGGCGCAGGAGGTAAATGCAATTGGGGGTGAAAAGGAGACGCCTCGATTGCCATGACAACCGAGACCGTCGCGAAACTTTATACTTTTTTTCGCTGTTTTTCTTCTGTTTCTAGCGGCTCGATTTATTTCGCGCATCGAGGTTTTGCCCTTGCGATTCGAACGCTACGACCTTTCGATTAAACGCGCAAATACAAATTTATACGTTTCCCGTTACGATCGACAGTCGCGGGGGTGTTTGGACGAGAGAACATGGCGGACGGTCGCGAATACATTTTCCGTTATCAACAAATTGCTTTCAAACCGCGAGATTTCAACTCTTTGCCGTTATCGCAACCCAGGTGTGAGGACATTCATTTAAAATAAACCAATTACGGAGCATCCCCTGTTTATCGTCTTTTATCGAATTAAAGTTTAACTAAAGGGTTAATCTTGTCTTAATTTTTAAACGTACCGATATCCTTGGCGTCGTGAATTTGGACACTGGAAACTCGGTTCGAATCGGGAGAGCAGGAGAGCGAAGGAATTGCTCCGAGCACTCGCGAAGATCTACTGAGCTAACGCCATCTTGCGACTAGCCATGGCGGTTGCGCCGACGCGGAGTGCGTAGTACGTACCAAACGGACGGCAATATCGGCAGGCGCTCGATGGGCGTGACATTCTCGCGACCTCTGTGCTCCGAATGCGGGCTGAAATGTTTCTCGGCCGCAGTGCGCCCGGCGCGAATGTGCCGTCACACGCCGGCCGCGGCAGCACTGGCCTCGGCGTATCAGGAGCATAGAGGATGCGAGTAGGTATCCACTCCTGCGCAATATTCCCTTGATGCTTCGGAGCTCCTAATACCTATTCGGATGCTCTCAACCGCAATATGGCCGTTTTGGACGGACTGATCAGCGAATAACCCGGTTGTTTAAACGATCGATGCATTCGGGTCGAAAATTTAACTTTATTCATAGCTGGGTTAGAGACCATTAATTGATCGAACAAACATTTACTGCAATGCACTTTTTGTTTTGTTATCATTGCAATTATCGTTGCCCCGAATTAGTTAATAAGTCACTGCTGATAGCAAAAATTCTTTAACGAATATTCTTTACCTCTTTGTTAATATAGTGAGTATTTGTGAAAGTAATAACTCACTGAAGAGAATGATTTTAATGACAAATTTTTGTTTATGTTTACTTAAATAAAAAGGTACATACATGTCGGCTTTTGACGCGCGACAGTGGCGCCGCCCTAGCAGAAGTTCGAGCAAACCTCTCGACGCGACGATGCATCTCTGAGATGCAAATAACGTGTTTACATTCTCGAATTTAGTGAGCAGGTTCTGTAAAATTTGTGAATCGACTCCACAAGAAAAAATGGAGCTCGACGAGGTCTCCAAGTTGGAGCATCTCTCCCTAGTTTCAAAAATATGCACGGAACTGGAAAACCATCTGTCACTGAACGATAAAGATTTGGGTAATGTATAACCTATCTGTGTTTCATAGTGCTACCCTCCAAGCCTTTCTTTCTCTCTAAAACGCCATATTCCGATCAACATACCTTCCAGCCGAGTTCATCATCCACCTGGCCGAGAAGAACAATACTTTTGAGGATTTCAAGAAGGTGCTGTTGGAAAATGATGCTGAATTTTCGGTTCGTACGAAAAAGGCTTTATTCGAGTTCCCTTCGCCCTGTTTGGTCGACTAACGTTTTCGTTCGTTTCCACAGGACTCGCTGATATCCAACCTGTTACGGATAATACAGCACATGAAGCCGGTAAAGACATCGTCCAAAGGTAGAAGCCGTCTGGACAAGCACGACGATTTGGCCAACAAGTTTCCAGGCCTGGCGATTCCCAACGAGGTCAAAGCTACCTCGACGGACGACAAACAAGAGAACGGTTTCGACGACGCGATGGCGTTTCTGGAAGCCTCTGCTCCGTCGTATTCCAGAGGCGCCGCGGAATCAAAAGCGGACAAAGAATCACCAGCCAAGACGGAAAAGAAGGAGCGCAAGAGAAGCCGATCACGAGAGAAGCGAAGCAGGTCGCGAGACCGGCGTAGCCGATCGCGAGACAGGCGCAGCCGATCCCGCCGCAGATCGCGCTCGCGAAAACGTCGCGGCTCTCGATCGCGGGACGATTCTCACTCGCGTGATTCCCATCGCAAGCGTGCCCGTTCGCGGGGACGATCGCGATCGCGAGGTCGCGATCGGAAACGAGAATCGCGAGATCGCCCAAGGCACGGACGAAGAGAGGCCGCGGAATCGCCTCCCGCTGAAGAAGTCTCCGCTGATCCGGAAGTCGGCAAGATTTACACGGGGAAAGTGGCGAACATCGTGCCTTTCGGTTGTTTCGTGCAATTGGAGGGTTTGCGTCGCAGGTGGGAGGGTTTGGTGCACATATCGCAGCTGCGTCGAGAGGGTCGCGTAGCTGCGGCGAACGACGTCGTCAGTCGTGGTCAACGAGTATTGGTGAAGGTATTGAGCGTGGGTGGCCAGAAGGTATCGCTGAGCATGAAAGACGTGGATCAGGAGACCGGAAGAGATTTGAATCCTGTCGTCTCGATCGCCAAGCACGACGAGGACGAGAAACATCTTCGAAATCCTGACAGACCGACCTCCCTGCTCGATCTCCAGGGTAACGTTGACGAGGACGAGACGTACTCGAGGAAGCGCGTCCAGAGGCTCTCGTCGCCCGAGAAATGGGAGATCAAGCAGATGTTGGCGGCGTCGTGTATCGACCGTAGCGAGCTTCCGGAATTCGACACGGAAACAGGAATCTTGCCGCGCGAGGACGACGAGGAGGAGGACGTGGAGATAGAGCTGGTCGAGGAGGAGCCACCGTTCCTCCACGGTCATGGTCGAGCCCTCGGTGATCTCAGTCCCGTAAGAATCGTGAAAAACCCTGATGGCTCCCTCGCTCAAGCCGCCATGATGCAAAGCGCTCTCGCCAAGGAGAGACGAGAACAGAAGATGCTCCAACGCGAGCAAGAAATGGACTCTGTGCCTACGGGACTCAACAAGAACTGGATCGATCCTCTACCCGAGGCTGAGAGTCGCACTCTCGCCTCCAACATGCGCGGTATTGGTCTTCAAACTCAAGATCTACCGGAATGGAAGAAACACGTGATTGGTGGTAAAAAATCGAGTTTCGGCAAGAAAACAAATTTGACGTTGCTCGAGCAACGTCAGAGCTTGCCGATTTACAAGCTACGCGACGATCTCGTCAAAGCCGTCACCGACAATCAGATACTGATCGTCATCGGGGAAACCGGTTCCGGCAAAACGACTCAGATAACGCAGTATCTCGCGGAGGCTGGGTTCACGGCGCGTGGAAAAATCGGCTGTACGCAGCCGCGACGAGTCGCCGCGATGTCGGTAGCGAAGCGAGTCGCCGAGGAGTTTGGTTGTCGCCTGGGTCAGGAAGTCGGGTACACGATTCGTTTCGAGGACTGCACGGGTCCGGAGACCAACATCAAGTACATGACGGACGGTATGTTGTTGCGCGAGTGCCTCATGGATCTCGATTTGAAGACGTACTCGGTTATCATGTTGGACGAGGCTCACGAGAGGACGATCCACACGGACGTTTTGTTCGGCCTTTTGAAGCAGGCGGTTGGCAGAAGACCCGATCTCAAGTTGATCGTTACCAGCGCGACTCTCGACGCCGTCAAGTTCTCCCAGTACTTCTTCGAAGCCCCGATATTCACGATACCCGGTCGTACCTTCGAGGTTGAGGTTATGTACACGAAAGAGCCGGAAACGGATTACCTGGACGCAGCTCTTATCACCGTTATGCAGATACATCTGCGCGAGCCACCCGGGGATATATTGCTCTTTCTGACCGGTCAGGAGGAGATCGACACCGCGTGTGAAATTCTATATGAGCGCATGAAGTCCCTCGGTCCCGACGTTCCCGAGCTCATCATCCTCCCGGTTTACTCGGCTCTCCCGTCGGAAATGCAAACACGGATATTCGAGCCGGCACCTCCAGGATCTCGCAAGGTCGTCATCGCGACCAACATCGCCGAGACGAGTCTGACCATCGACGGTATATATTACGTCGTGGATCCGGGATTCGTAAAGCAAAAAGTTTACAATTCCAAGACGGGAATGGACAGTCTTATAGTGACGCCGATCAGCCAAGCGGCGGCGAAGCAACGAGCCGGCAGAGCTGGCAGAACCGGACCGGGAAAATGTTACAGACTTTACACGGAGAGAGCTTACAGAGATGAGATGCTACCGACTCCAGTACCGGAGATTCAACGAACGAATCTCGCAACGACAGTTTTGCAATTGAAGACGATGGGGATCAACGATCTGCTCCACTTTGACTTTATGGACGCGCCACCGGTCGAGTCACTGATAATGGCACTCGAGTCGTTGCACAGCTTGAGCGCTCTCGACAACGAGGGCTTGCTTACGCGACTCGGTAGAAGAATGGCCGAATTTCCACTTGAACCCAATCTATCCAAGATGCTTATCATGAGCGTTCATCTTCAGTGCTCCGACGAGATCCTCACTATCGTCAGTATGCTCTCCGTTCAGAATGTATTTTACAGGCCCAAGGACAAGCAAGCGTTGGCCGATCAGAAGAAGGCCAAATTCAATCAGGCCGAGGGCGATCATCTCACGCTCTTGGCGGTCTACAACTCGTGGAGAAACAACAAGTTCAGCAATGCCTGGTGTTATGAAAATTTCGTGCAGATACGAACCCTCAAGAGGGCACAGGACGTTCGGAAACAGCTGTTGGGTATCATGGACAGGTGAGCTGTCACTTATTTTCTTTCGTATCCACTCACTCAACAATACGATAATTTTTCCTCCGTAATAATTAACTGTACGCTCGAAAAATCATAATCCGTCATCTGTCCGTCATTCAGGCACAAACTGGACGTCGTATCAGCCGGGAAAAATACCGTCAGGATCCAGAAAGCTGTCTGCTCGGGATTCTTCCGAAACGCCGCGAAGAAGGATCCTCAAGAAGGATACAGGACGTTAGTCGACAGCCAAGTCGTATACATACATCCAAGTAGCGCTTTATTCAACAGACAACCGGAATGGGTTAGTTTCCACTATCATCTCGATTTTTCTTCAGACTTTTCTCCCCGAAAATTTCTAACGCGACCTTAAATGAATTGGCAGGTAATCTACCACGAACTGGTACAAACGACCAAGGAATACATGAGGGAAGTGACTACGATAGATCCCAAATGGCTCGTGGAGTTCGCCCCGGCCTTCTTCAAGTTCAGCGACCCGACCAAACTCAGCAAATTCAAGAAGAATCAACGTTTGGAGCCGTTGTATAACAAGTACGAGGAACCCAACGCCTGGCGAATATCGAGGGTGCGACGAAGACGGAATTAGGAAGCTCGCGTCTTACATCTTGTGTACATACCTGTCTGCCGATATTTAGAAATACAGTGTACATTTTTACACAATTAACTTGTGCTTTGAATTGTCAATTTGCTATCGGGGCATCGTTCGAAATTTTCCTTCACTACGTAACACTGCTCGACCCGAGGATCACACATTCGCGGGCACCACGCTTGTCGACAATCCCGCCGTCTCGCGGCATTCTCCGGTACCGATAGAACCTCCCCCTCCGCCCTCGGAATTCCGGGCGAGCGAGAGATCGCTCGTTCGGTCCATTACAACTTGTGCTCTTTCAATGTCATCATGACGAGTATTTCGGGACCTTGAGGAAGAGATTGGTCACGAGAGCGCGATGCGATCGAAAATAAACATTGTCTCGAACTGACAGAGTTACGTTTCTTACGGCTTCCTGCAACTGTGGACTTTTTATTTTTCACTTCCCGAAGTAAACCACAAACGTGTAGGAAAGGTTTCAACCTCTGTTAATTGAAAACTGTAATTGGGTTCAATAGTACCAGAACGGTAGAGAAAAATGGCCACGGTCCTCGGTACGTCACCTAGCCCGAAAAGGTCAGTCCACTGAAACGCCAAATCCTTCTGTACGTAGCATTGACAGTACCGCACAAACCGTATCTTCGTTTCGCAGAATGATGCAGGCCCTTAATACAAGACAGGGCAGTCTCTACGATCTAGACGTCGACATGTTTCTAAAGATCTCCAACTACGAAGACACCGTTCGTCAGTTGGATATCTATTACGGCATTGGTGAGGATGGTGGAGACGAGTGAAAGTTCTCGGCTTCGTTGAAGAATGACAACCGATAGATTTTTCCAATTTTCTGTAAACCCGGATTGTCCGAGTACCAGTCTTTCCTTCGTTTGCAGTCAAACGACAAATCCTTAATCATCAGAGCTGCATCACAGGCTTGTTTCCTCAAGTATCCAGCGATAAGACGGTGGCCAGTGTAAGAGAGAGTATCTATTGCGCAGCTGCGATATGGAGTCTCTATCAAGCTTACAGGTGCGAGATGCAAGATTCTGAAAATCCGAATCGGAAGATAACATTCTGCAACGTCATTCGCAAATTTCCAGACGGATAGACGACGACAGAGGAAAGTCCTACGAATTGGGCCAGTCAGCGATAAAGTGTATGCGCGGTATTCTAGAGTGTTGGGTCAGGCAGTCCAACAGAGTCGAATCGTTCAAGCTCAATCAGTGCAACCGATTCTCCCTGCACTGCAAATTTCATCTCGATACAGGCGACGAGATTTTAAAAGACGAGGATTATTATCATCTCCAGGTGAAGATTTGAAACACGACTGTGCCGTGTCTGATGATAGAATTCTCATAAAAATTCTCTTGCAGATAGACGTAGTCTCGCTCTACCTCATATTTCTCGTACAAATGATATCCTCTGGCCTGCAAATAATCTACACCCAGGACGAAGTGGCGTTTGTTCAGAATCTCGTATATTACGTGGAGCGAGCGTATCGAACGCCTGACTACGGTATGTGGGAGAGAGGAAGTCGTTACAACGACGGTACGCCGGAAATTCATGCGAGTTCGATCGGCATGGCGAAAAGTGCACTCGAGGCCATAAACGGGTGTAATCTTTTCGGTGAGAAGGGAGCCTCCTGGTCCGTTATTTACGTTGACATTGATGCCCACAATCGTAATCGTAGTATATTCGAAACGATGCTACCACGGGAATCGAGCTCGAAGGTAGGCCATTAATTGGCCCAATTAATTAATTACTGGCCACCCTTGGCCATTAATTCGCTATCGCTATTGATAGAACAATATTAATTACTACTCGGCAGAGTGTCGACGTGGGCCTCTTGGCGACGATCTCGTTTCCGGCCTTTGCCACCCACGAGGAATTTCTCTACACCGAGACGAAGGCGAATATCGTACGGAAGCTCAGGGGCCAATACGGCTTCAAGCGTTTCGCGCGAGACGGCTTCAAAACCGTGGTCGAGGATCCTACGCGTCGTTATTACAAGTCCGGCGAAATAAAAGATTTCGACAAGATCGAGTGCGAGTGGCCGCTCTTTTACATCTACATGATAATCGATGGTGTATTCAAAAGCTTCCCGGAACAAGTCGAAGAGTATCAGAATTTGCTCAAGTCTCGAATTCATAAAGATACGAACGGCGGTAAGCGAGCCGAACATAGTAAGAGGCGCGTAAAATTTATAATCGTTAGTTTCGTACTCACCGTGTCTGCAGATCCGATCGTACCGATGTACTACTACGTACCGGAGAAGAATTTGGAGTCGGAGAGAGGCGAGCCTGGAAGTTCATTTCGCGTACCGAGTCAGGAGGGCAGCTCTCACAAAGGAAAGGACGAGAGCGAAGGTATGACTCTCTACCTCTGGAATCAAGCAATGTTCGTTATCGCCCAACTTCTCACTTCCGGGCTGTTGCACATCAACGAACTCGACCCGATACGTCGATATTTGCCATCGTACAACAGACCGCGCAGAGCTGGAAGATATTCGGCGTTTCAAGTGAGTATAATTACCGATGTAGGCTACATATTCAACCGGGCTAGTGGATGTACAAAATTTGTTTCTCCTACAATTATTCTCTTATCATAATACAATTTTTCCTCGTATTATTATCAAATTGTTACAAAACACAGTTTGGTTCGCTCGTTAATAATTTTCTTTTCGTATTTTATGCAGGCCAAGCCCACCATTGTAAGTAAATTATCGTATACGCCTGCTGTAATACCGTTTTAGAACTTAATGCAAATTCTCCCCTAATAAACTGTGCCGGATTGGCCATATTATAGAAAAAGCAAATGCCAGAATATGAATCAGAATTAAAAATACGTTCTTGATACTCTCATATCCCATACGTAGAAATTGAAGGGTGTAGAAAATGAATTGAAGGACAAGATCGTCAAAACTAAGTACCTTGGGGAAAACGACTCTGGTTTAATCCGGCATTGCTAATCGAAAAAAATCGCCAGTTTAACTCACTGCAGCTGATCGCACATCTTCCTTGCCACGCACGGTTATTTCTATTTATTTTTTGCCACGCACTTTTCACCAGGGATTATCATTTCCCCCCAATAGTATTAGCGAATGTCTGATTTTAATTGTTGCATGGACAGAACGCGGACGCGACTCAACGGAATTCAAAATACGTCTAAACGTATTCTTGCGGATTTGCAGGGTACGCACACGGATCTCGTGGTGCAGATTGTACTGATCGCCGAATCGATGAGACTCCAAGCAATGATGGCGACTTACGGAATACAGACGCAGACGCCCCACGAGGTTGAGCCGGTACAAATATTGTCGTCCATACAATTGGTGAAGGTCTATCAGAAACTCGGTGTCAATGGAAAATTGAATCTTCAGGGTAGACCGGCGAGACCGATCGGATCACTGGGCACGAGTAAAGTGAGTCCTTCAAAAAAATCCGTCAAGAGGACGATCTTGAAATTTCGTTCTTTCGCAGGTGTACCGAGTTTGCGGTATGACCGTGCTCTGCTATCCGCTCATCTTCGAGGTCTCTCAGTTTTATCTCTATCGCGACATGGCTCTTTTGATCGACGACATAAAGACGGAGCTCAAATTCGTCGGAAAGTATTGGCGACTCTCGGGACGTCCTACCGTTTGTTTGCTCATACGAGAGGAACACATGAGAGATCCTCAGTTCAAGGAGATGCTCGATCTCTTGGCGATGCTGAAGAAAGGCTACTGCGACGGAACGAAAGTTCGTATAGGACGTCTCCAGAATTTAATATCCTCCTCCTGCATCGGTAAACGCTAGCTAAATACTTTGTTTACGATCCATTTTACGTTCCGCTTAAGAGCCGTTCGATTCTTGTAGAACACTTGGACTTCGTCAGTACGATAGAAACGGATCTCGAGTTGACACAGTTCAAGCAATTGGAGCACGATTACATAGGGTATCAGAGTTTGACCGACGTGCCAAGGAGCCTCGCTTACACAGAGGAGCCGATCAATTACGCGGTGAGTAAGATGCCCCGATTGTCACGTTCTACCTCACGACTGATCATTAAACAAATATTACATCGGCAGACATTCGAGAACGAAACAACACCTGGAATATTGAACGTGATTCGTCAGTCCGAGGGTCTTTACGCGAAGTGCCAGTTGTTCGGTATCTTGCTGAAACGAGAAGGCATTAATTACGAGATTAACGGGACAACGGGTACACGATGATTCTCGATCATTGGAACAAACTCCTCCAGGCGTGATATTGCAGTGTCTTTGTTTTCCAGTCGGCGATCATTTGCGAGGTTTGTATCAACGAGCCGGGGATCTCAGATATTGGATGGCTGTGCGCTACTGCAGTAGTCTGCTGAATCACACGGTCGATAGTATCAGCCCTTTCATCACGGGAGTTCTCGTCAAGGGGAAACAGGTATCGATTATTTTGGAATCAATCGTGGAATGGACAAATTGAAGCGCGAGCTCTGATTGAATCATCCTATGAATTCCAGATAACCGTCGGGGTGATTGGACAGGAAGAAACAATTTTCGACAAGCCAATGACACCGGCGGAAATCCAGTCGGTAATGTACTCGACGATCCAGCCGCACAACGTCGTTCACGCCGTACTACAACAGGAAGTTCTGCTCTACTGCGGTCGACTTATCGGCACTAATCCTGACATGTTCAAAGGCATTCTCAACATTCGCATAGGGTATTGAATTCGTTCACCGAAGATTGGAAAAATTGTAGAACCAAGACTACCGCGGATTATTCTTATTCCAGTTGGGTCCTGGAAGCGATGAGCCTCTACCTGTCCATGTTCGTTCAAAATCCCAAGCCGATAGAACACTACAGTCCGTTCGAGATCAGGAAAATCCTCATCAAAGTCTTGACCGTGAAAGACTGGGGCTCCTCCGAGAAGTGAGACACTTTTTATACGTTCGTTCAGGGTCCGTTCTCGATCTCGTCAACACCTCTGACGCTTTTGCAGTTTAACCGTCATCAGCAGAAGGAAAATCGAGGGTAGTCTGTGTAGAGTGCCAGCTCGTTTCTACAATCAAGTCTGGGAGGTTTTGATGCGTTGTCCTGAGGGGATTTGCGTAAACGGTCGTGAATTGCCGCAGCAGCCGACACTCTCGAATATGACCAGATCCGAGCTGACTTTCGCGCTTTTCGTCGAGTCGATACTCCATCACATATACAAGCCTGAGTACAGGCAAATAATCGTTGAGGTACGTTCTGTGTTAAATCCTATGTCCCTAATTTTGCTCGAAGTACAACAAACATTGCGACTTTATAAGGTCCTCCCCACTTTCCATATTTCGTATCAGCTGACTATCGTCTCTAGAACTTGGAAACGAATAACTGTGGCTATGCGAACAGAGAAACTCTCTTACAATTAATCAATTTTTAATTCGTGCGAAACGCAGCTACTGAACATCGTCGCGACGATTCTACTTCGAAATCCCGAGCTGAGCTTCAATCGACAACTCGACTTGAACAAACTAGTCGAAGATGCGGTGATAATGTACCGCAAGGACAACAATTTGGAAAAGACTGAGGACGAGTCGCCTTTCTTCGCCGCGCATTACTCGGTAACGACTGGTTATCTCGCGAGGGCCGTTGTAAACAACGTTCTGACCGGTGGTCGCGTCACGACGATGTACGACGTTGACCACAGTATCGACTCCCCGGAAATGTGCAACATCACTTAAAACTATCGAGTTGAGCCCCCTCGGTCACTCGATCACAGGAGTCGTTATAGGATTCGAGTAGGAAAATCAAGGCCCTTGCCGAGGATACAAATTCTATTCTGTACATACGAGTGAGATACGATGTGAAGTATATTTTTGTGAAAAAAGATTTTTTCGACGTTCCTAAGGCGTGCGGTGTACGAGTGCTCAAAACCAATAAACCAAAAATTCTTGTACGACAGTCATTATTCCTTATCGTTTAGTCGATTAGTTTTCGGAAATTCGCCGGCCTTTAAATTCTTGATAAACTTTCAATCGTTAATCGGGCACAGAGACAATTTTTTGTACTTACGATCTTCCATGAGTAGTCTCGTTCGGAAGAACAAATCTCAAAACTTCGTCACTCGCGTTGTTCCCTGTTGGAATTTTACTCTACACGGCAGCACTTCGCGCAACGTTGCCTCCACCCGGTTAGAAACTAAACACGCCAGTACGTGTGTCACGTTGCTGTTGGACTCCGTTGACGCGGCTTTGGCGCGTATACTCGCTTCGACTGGGTTACCGCTTCGCGAAATTGGTATCCATAGCTCGACCGGATCTCTGTATGTTGTTGATGTTCGCGCGAATTCTCGATTCTATACTGCCAACTTCCGCCGCGGCGGCCAATTGTTTTCTACGAATAAATCTTCGGTCAGACCTCTGTACGACCGTCAGATATTCTCGGGCCACTTACCTGATGAAATCTTTGTTGTAACTCTTGTCGGACTGTTCCTTCTTTTCCTGTTCCCGGTAACGCTTGACATTGTTCTCGCGTTCACGATCTCGCCAAGAAGCGTTCGCCACCATCTCTCGTCTGCGCTCCTCCATCTCCTTCTCCGTGAGTCTCGGCTTCTTCGGCGGCACCCAGCGTTTCTCGTCTCTTCTCTTCTCGTTTGGATTTGCTCTCGCCGTACTTTTCGAGGAATTCCGACTCTCAATGGTGTCGACCCGACTTCGATCGGCTCTCTGTCAGCATAAAAACAATAGTGTTAAGTTGCGAGATTTAATAAAATTAACAGAGCGGGAAAAAAGAAAAACGAACCATCAAGCCAAACTCGACTTTCGAATTATTTCTGGGCTTATCGTCGTCGGATTCTTTTGCATCTTTGGCGCGATCTCTACGGTGTGGACTTTTTTCCCGACCGTGTTTGTCCGTTTCGTGATGGCTTTTACGGGAAGATTTTTCTTCAGATTTTTTGCTGCGTTTCTTTGGACTTTCGTCTTTATCGTTGGGACTACTTGATTCGCTGTTCCTTCGTTTCTTACTGCTCTTCCGGTTGCTCGCTCGTTCGTTGCTCGTGCTTCGCTCGTTCTGCTTCTTCTTGCACTCTTTCTTCCGGGTTTCGCGATCATGCTCCCCATTGCTGGCGCGTTTCTGCTTAAGACGTCGTTTTTTTTTCTCCTCCTCCGAGGTGTCGGACGTGTCCTCGTCGCTGCTAGATTTACGGCTACTTCGCTTCTTCCTCTCGTTTTTCAGTCTCTTCATGGATTTCATTAGGTAATCCTCGTTTATCTTGCCCTTCAGCTTTTTGTACTTTTTCGCCAGCAAGTTGTCCAGATCGCCGTCGTCACCGTCGCTCTCCTCGCTAGCGGAGCTCGACTTTGATCTCTTCTTCTTCTTCTTCTTGCTACCTTTCTTGTCACTCTTGTCTTTCTTGGACTGTTGTTCCAGCTGGAAAAAAAGGAACGAAGCTGGAATGGAGACATTCGTTCATTCTCGAATACAGAAACATTTTTTAACGAGTTATTTACCAGATCCCTGAGCTGTTTCAGTCTGACCGGATTTTTTAACAATTGGCTCTTCGTCTCCATTTCCTTCTTTTTAATCGCGTACAGAGGATCCTCCTGCAATTTCCTTGCGAGGTCCACTTGCTCGGAGCCAGAAAAAAAGCGCAACGACGGTGGGATGCATTCTGGAAAGATGAACGAACATCATTTTAGAGAAGCGTTACGACAGTTGTGTAAATACCGGTGTCAATAAATGTATACCGTATTCAACGTGATTCTTAGGCACCCTGTTCGACTCTCCGTCTTTCTCCGCTTGGACCATTTTCTCGAAAGGCTTATCGATGGGTTTGCCCAGGAGATAGTCTTCTCTATTGACCATCTGATTGGGCCCCTTGTACATCCAGTCTAGCTTTTTGTCCTCCTTCTTCTCTATGACTCCCTGATCCATAGCGTACTTGGTCATGTCCTCCTTGTCCTTTTCCATCTCTATTTCTCTCTTCAGTTCGGCAATGCGTTTCTTCTCTTGGTGATCCTGCTGCTCCGCCTTCCAAACTTTCTCCATGTTCTTCATGGTCGACGGATGCCATGATTTCTTCAGATTCTGCGAACAATCAATAATTCGTGTGCATTTTCAATAATCGCGGGCTCGACGATAAAAAATTCAGTATAAAAATCGAGTGGCCGACGCTTGCAGGTTATGCTCACCAAATCTCCACCACCCATGACGTGAAAAATTGATGCCGATCGCGCGGCTCAAGCAAAACCAATAAAACCCGGCTACGACCAAGCGATGTCCTCCAGCATCCTCATTAAGGATTTGCGAACCCACGATAAAAACACTCGGGAAAGAAACACCAGCACGGCAGTCAGCTGTCAATGTTTTGATTTTTTTACGAGAATGAGAACTCCAAATAGATGGCGCTACATTCGATTCTGGTTCTCGGTAGCCTTACGCTTCGCGATCGTTTGAAAACAAATCCGACATTTTAAACGTTGCAAAAAAAGTTTACGGAATTTTTATTAATCTCCTCGCCTCGTGGATTTGCAAACCCCAAGTATAGGAAGAAAGCTTCACGACTTTCACGGTCTCTCGAAATTCACCGGTTTCGGTGTTTTCGCGGAGTGAGGTTATGTCACGAGCTTCAATATTACACGAATAAATCGTCTAACCTTGATACAACGTCATGGTGAACGCTCTAAAAGGAATACTCGTTGAATGGCAAGTCTCGGTCACCCATCAATTCGATCCTTATTATTTATTTAGTCCGAGAACAGTATCGTCCCAAAAGGAGTCGTTTGTCACTCCACATAATCGAGATCGGCCGGTATGTTGAACTGTTTGTTGAGGGTGTCCTCACTGATGTCGAATTTCTGCTTGCACCAGGTTTGAATCGCGTAAATATTGTCCGTCCACGTATTAGCCGCATCCTTGTACAACTGAGCTTTCGCTTTGATCTGTGCCACTTGCTCAGGATCCGCATCAGCGAACTTGGCTATTTGTCTATCCAGTTCGGCTTTCTGCCTCTTGAGGTCTTCTATTTCTCGGAGAACGGCTCGCCGCTCCTCCGTGTCCTCCTTACCGACCTGACAAAAAAGATTGCTCAGCTAAAATGTTGCCCTTATCCTCAGGGACGATTCTGCCTACCTGTTCTTTTTGCAACTCGCTGTGCAGCCTGTCTAACTTGAATTCCGACTCAACAATGACTTTGTTGGATTCGGCAGCCCTCTGCGCGATCAAAGTTGTATTTCCACTGCAATTAATTCATTAAAAGAATTAGATAATTAGGGGTAATGCCGGTAATGCTCTTTCTTTGGAAACTTACCCGGGGAAAGCCCAAAAGTACGTGGAAGTGCCAATCTTGTCACTGTGGACGAGTCCATCGTCCACTAGAGCATCAAGTACGTCTTTTACAGACTGAACGACTACACCTTTCTCTGCAGGAGCAATTTTCTCCAGTTCTTTAAGATTGAAGAATTCTTTCTTTTCGTGAAAAATCTGTAGGATTCGCTGCCGCTTCTCATCCAGAGAAACTCCCTTCCTCTTGGACATGTTTGGATCTGAGAAAAAAGTTTCCGATATTGAACATTTTTGTAAATTCCCTTGGTTCGGATATGCGCGACAATATCACTGGAACGTAATTTTCAAATGTGCAGTGACGCTGCTATGAAACAATTTCTCCTTCATCTGGACGAGACGGAAGCACTGGGAAAGAAGTTCATCATCCAAGATCTGGACGACAAGCACTTGTTCATATCCGGGGACATACTCGAGACACTACAGGCGAAAGTGGACGACTTGATGGACCAGATAGCGTTTCCTCTGGCAGAGAAGGGTATTTAAGAAGTGAACCGAACATTGAGATTCGAGATGGCAGGTAGGGAATCTGGAAGGATTAAGGATGCAAATCAGAAGCGAGTGTTGGACGAAGCGGCAAGAAGGAGACGTCAAAAGAAAGCTCTCGAGGCGCTGGAGCAGGACAACTTTCATGACGATCCACACGCCGATTTGGGTGAATATCTTACACAATGAACAAAATCGCATTTGGCAAATCCCTAACTATCTTCACTATTGCTCATAATTCCAGTTATGAGCAAGAAAGCACCAAAGTTCCAAGAGTCTTTGGACGGCCGAGGAGCAACTAGGAAGAAAAAGGCTCGATCTGCGGAATACTATAAGCAAAGATTTCGCAAGACCTTCGCCCAGCTGGTGGAGGAAGATCTCAACGCAAATCCTAACCCACCCAATTATTCAAGCGCCCAGGCACCGCCCTCGAAATTCCCCGAACGCCACTTTTGCGCCATCTGCGGCTTCCCGAGCGATTACACGTGCACCGCGTGTGGCGCCAGATATTGCTCCGTCAAATGCTTGGGCACTCATCAGGACACTCGTTGCCTCAAGTGGACGGCGTAAATGTCGCGAGTTGAAAATATTTTTGTATCCTTGAGAATAAAATGTTAGAATTAGACGATAGATGGTTCCTTCTCGCTCACTCTCTATCAATCTAAGCAATAAATCGTGAGATAAGGGACTGATGCGTAGCTCCTTATCGCTGCCTCCCTTATCAGTGAATCCCCGATCTTGAGAGACGCGTCAACGAAATTCAGAATCGTTTTTGTTTTCGTGGCGAAGTGTCGATCGAAGAATAATCGTGGGAACGCAGGTGAGAATTGCGCGCTTGAGATTTCGGAAAGGCGAAACAAGTCACAGCTTACCTCTTGCACGTCCTCGTGCGTACGATCAAGAGTCCGCTGCGTTTCGCAAACTCTCGTCACGAAAGATCAGGAACCGAAAAAATTCGATGAGACAAATTAAGACGACATGACAAATCCCCGAAACTCGTGAGCCAACATCACGTGTTGGGTTATAGTTTGTTTTGGACTATTGGAAATGGCGCGAGTTTCGAGAGCACCGGAAGTGCGCGGGGGATCGACGGTGGCGCCCTCCAAGCGCCACCACCCCTATCGCACAGTACATACATACAGTTACGGTATAGCCACGTGCTGTTTATATACAAAACATTCCGCGAGCTGTTGCGGGTGTAGTCATCCGACAGTTTCCGTCTCTCGTACGATAAATCGCGACGATGACACAGACTTGTTATAGTTGCTGAAGCATTTTCGTACGCGCAATTTCTCATTCGGCAATTGACACTCGTGTGTCATCGCTCGTTCACAAAGTGCCCCAAGTCGCGATCCTAACCTCAAAGTAAAACTCTCGGAAATGTTTCGAATATAATCTCGCGCGGCGGGTCGCGGTCGTCAGAGTTCGAAATGCGTTACAGACCGAGCAATGTTTCCTGACGCGCATATCGAACGTGGTAAAAAGAAAAAATGATGGTATTCACCTTGAACACTTCCGGTTTCGATCTTTAACGACAACTGAATTTCAGTATACGAAATTGACGATCACTCGGGGTCCTCCGACGCTACGCAGAGCATGGAGATCGGCAAGGAGTACTTACTTCCGGTCGGGAAATCGGATGCGCGCGCCGATTATTGCGAGGATGATTATCCACCTGGAACTATGAGATTCGAGCGTCAAGTCGCCGGACACGCGTTCGACCCGAAAAAGAATAAAATCGGTATGACTCCGACGTACGTGACGAGGCGCTCCGTT
Organism: Ophioninae sp. A BG-2022a; assembly: GCA_030523105.1. Lineage (NCBI taxonomy): Eukaryota > Metazoa > Arthropoda > Insecta > Hymenoptera > Ichneumonidae > Ophioninae sp. A BG-2022a. Next base: position 19,382 of record JAPYZI010000496.1, read on the forward strand.
TTTTTTTTTATAAATTCATTTTTCGTAGCGTGTATCGCTAAATCCGATAAGGTTTCAGGTATGTTACGAGGGAAGAACGGGGAGGTGCTGAAATCCTGCGAAAAGCCGATTCTCCAGGAAAGGGAAATAGCCTTTTACGAAGCTATCGAGAAATCCGAGGATCCGTTGTACAAGGATTTGTCGCTCTTCACGCCAAAATACTTCGGCACTTTGGAGACTAGTCATAAAAACAGACGTGGGTATTTTTATTTTTTAACGAGTAAAGATCAATTATTCACATTTATCGGGTAAACGGTAAATCTTCAATATCAATTCTCACGTTGTTTGGCCGCTTCGGGCGCGTCGCGACTTCCGTCCGATCTTGAGCGCTCTTCTCGTACTCTCGAGAAAATAATTGACGTTTCGCCGTTGCGTCTCAGCGATAAAATTCCTCGTGCTAAAAGACACGACCGAGGGAATGGCAGAGCCGTGCGTGATGGACGTCAAAATCGGTAAACGCACGTGGGATCCTCTCGCCGGTCCGGAAAAACGCGAAGCTGACGACCGGAAGTACGCCGCGTCGAAAATCGCCCATGGCTTTTGCATACCCGGATTTCAAGTTTACGATCTTGAGAGCGGACAACTGCGAAGGTTCGATAAGGAGCATATGAAGAAGTTGGACGCCGAGGGGGTCGTTGACGGTGAGAAAAGACTATTTCTTCAATCCATTCGGGTGGCTGTCCACACGAGAGTAAATTCGTGTAAATTCGAATAGGATCCTTCCACTGACGAGTATCAGTCTTGAGAGTTTCACTCTCGTGTGGATAGGCCACCTTAACGAGCCACCTCGGCATGCAGGGAACACGAGTGAATAATAAAAAGAAACACATTTTTTCAATCGGAATCGTTTGAGCAGGCTTGAGGCCGTTGAAAATTATAGGACGGCGAAATCTCACGAAAAATTGAATTTTTGTCCTTCCATCAATGATACAGCATTGAAGACGTTTCTGAACGCGGGGTCCGGTTCGTCGCCAAATCGAGAGTTGATAGTCAATCTTCTATCCTGCTTGTGGAAGATCCTCGGTTTTTTCCGTGTCCAAAAGAGACTGCGTTTCTACTCGAGTTCGTTGCTGATGGTTTACGACGCGCGTCGTTTGCGCAATCACGTCGAAGCCTCGAGGTCCGAAAAATACGAATTGGACAAACGCGGCGTAAAAAAATTTTCCTCCTGTGACACCGGACTGTCGGGCCATCCGACTAGCAATGGTTCCGCTTTCGAGACCAGCGCCAAGAGCTCGCGTCCGTGGTCCGTCTTCATTCCTACGAAGAGTAATCGCGTCCGGGCCATCGATCGTTTGCAGAATCGACTTCGAAGGAGCACCAGCTTGACCGGTTTCGATTCGATCGGAACATCATCCCCGATCTCGTCGTCGTCGTCCTCTTGGTCGCCACCTCGAACCCGAAAAATCGAGCGCAGCGGCTCGTACGACGGTCGGGGTTCGAACGATGCGAATTTCAGTCCGCTCTGTCGCACCCACTCCTTCACCAACAATTACGAGCGCGACATTGTGGAAATGAAGAAGGATTACGCGGCCGTCCTCGACACACTGGTAAAAGGTGATGCATCTAACAGGCGAAACTGGGTCGCCGTTAACATGATCGACTTTACGCATGTCTTCGACGCCGAGGACGACAGCGTCGACACCAATTATCTCGAGGGCATACAGAATCTCGTCAAGATATTGGAAAACTTTTTGGATTGAACGACGCACCGTCCGAACCGCCTCGACCACCGCGCACGCGTAGAGAACTGAAAAATCGTTTGACAAAATTAAAAACTTTTTTTAAAGACTTACTGAATAAATATTAATTAAAATGACGAAAAATTAATAAAAGAAAATGTACGCGCGTCACTGGAAATTAGGTAGCAGTTCTGGGATAATCCACGTTTTTAAATACTTCCAACGATCGTAACGTAGATTCTAACAAGCCTGTTAAACTTGGTCGTTTTTCGCATATAGTCGGTATTCATCGGAGTTTTCGGCTGCCTGATGTCCAGTGACTAATCCGGCATACGTAATTTCAAAGATCGTCCAAACACTTACTCGTCACTCGGATCGCTAGGAACATTCTCTTTCTCTTTAATTTCGAACGGACGGACCGGAAGTTCGTTCCTCATCGAATAGTCAAGCTCGCCCGTGTACCTGTCCAGTATCTCACGAGCCCGATAAGAAAAGAAATACAATTATTCATTACTCGCGTATAACGCACCCGTACGGGGAAGACGGATAACCCTCGAATTGTATCGTGTGTTATTGAATAATATTTTATTCGCTCGTTGAACAGATCTCTTTTTTTTCCTTCGTTTCTTTCTTTCATCTCCATTTTCGGCGCGAGTCAAACATGCGCGCGTGCACGGGACGACGAGGTACGTCCCGTGCGATCAATCGACGATTAATCATCGTCGTCAATAATATCCTTAAATCTCCTCCGTAACATTTTATAATTAATTATATATATATATATATATATATATATATATTTATATATATATCGATTGCTTACGATGGCTTAGTACCCCCTTTTCGTCTCGCATTCGTCTTACTTCACTGATTTTTTTTTCGTCGCGTGTGGCACATTTTTATTTTTTTCGCTAGGAAAAAGAGAAAAAAAAATTCTTCACGCAAACCCAGACAAATTAATTTTGAATCGATTAGGCCCATTTTTCTTATTCTTTGCCCCAGGCTGAAACTTCGCAATGCTTCGTGTCGCGATTCGTCTCTCTGTCTCTTCGCGGTAAAATCACCGAGTCGATTGAACTGGAAGGTCGGTGGAAAATCGATTATTAACGCAAAAGACAAAATCGGCAGACACGCGCGCGCGCGCACACATACCCACAAGCGAATCAGCTATGAACAAAGGGAAAACGATGGCGCTCGAGTCGGGATAAAACAACGAAAATAAAAACGCTAATAATTATAATAGTATGAATAATAAAATCCGGACAAGAAAGCGTTTTCTATAAATCAGATCTGCCTATTGCTCGGTTGATTCGCTTCGACGCGATGGGCGCGGGATGACGATTCCACGAGCTTGATCGTCATCGACCTCGAGGTAACAAGAGCCGGTGTTTCGTAAACAAGATATGTCCGCGTGGGTGTACGCGCGCACACGTGTACTTCCGCTCGACGATACTCTCGACTTATTAAACAATAGCGTCCTATCATAATCGCCGCTACACTCATATGCCCTTTCAATTAGCCTAGCGCGCGTAGCTGCCAGATATTTAACGCTATATATTACAGCTGTCATCGGACAGGGGCATCACCCGGCCCCGTACATTCCTTCACTCTTACTGTACACAGACGTAGATCCATATGTACACGTACAAAGGCTGTCACGTCAGAATCGAGACGTCGAAGCGTCTTCGCAGCATCGTCGCGATGAAAACAAAAAAAAAAACCCAAGTCTCGAGGTGCTCTTATATTTAGTGCACAGTGAAGTTGAATTACGGTCGCATCGATCAACGACTGAAAAGACACAAACGGGCGATCGGATTCGAACGGGAGGACCCGCCAACATCCATGCATCTTTTCAATAGCTGCGCCACCGGCGGTTCATCGATTTTCCACCGACCGCGTACGCACAACGTACACACACGTTTATATAATCTCCACTCCCGCAACAATTCCCAATCCGATAATTCCTAATAAATCTCCGAAAAAATTGGCAATCACAAAAACACGTTCAACGATATACTAACATTTTTTTTTTTCATTTTTTTCTCCGTATTTCCGAACGGATCGCGGAATCCTGTATCTGACGTGTCAGCGTTTATGTGTGCGTGTGTGTGTGTGTGCTATTCCTTCACGTTTTTTTCCCTCAATAATCACAGACGTCCGCCAAACGTATCAGGCTCGAAAAACTAACGTTACTCGTTAATAAGCTTAAATATTTTTTTTCCATTAATTAAACGTACGTATCCAATAGGGAAACGAAAGTTAAATCACGAGTGTGTGTTTAAAATCGTCTAGAGTACGGAACAGCGTTTCTCCGTTGATTGAAAATTCTTTCTCATATGAACAAAGAGTTGGAGGAGATTCCCTTAAATATTCGTGCGTATGCTTCGTAGGCGATACGTGTATAATATTCGCGCGTGTGTTTCCACTTATTTTTATTTTTTACTTCGCTTCGTAGATCGATTAAACGAGAGACGAAGAGAGAACGTCGTTGACACGATTCGGTTGTTCCTCTTTACGTATAATTCTTTGATACGCTCGTTAAAATTGCAATCCCTAGGTACCACGCGCTTTAATTTATTTATTGCCTTGACTCTCTCTCCATCTCCCTTTCACACCACCTCTCTTCTTCTATCACACATTTTTCGCCAAGACGGTGACACGAATAATCGCTCGGGGACGAGATTGAAAAAAAAATGCACTCCTGAGGTCCCGCCTCCTTTCGATCCCTTTAGCGATTATTCTCGTCCGAAAAAAAATAACAATTTTTTGTGTACACACGATTGAGACATTACGAATTAATCCTATTTTTTTTGGCGTTTGCGTAGAATTCCCTACGCGCCCTAAACTGTGTCTTACGCAGCCAAAGAGTGTCGTTCCGTCAAAATATTAAAAATCAATTCACCGGGGAAAAAAAAGCGCGACGAATCGTAGCGTCCGAGGGAGACAATTCGGAATCCGCATAACTCGTCGATCTCCTAATAACATTGTGCGAAACTGTGGCCCGTTTTTTTTTCGCTCGATCGTCGTCGTCGTCGTCGCGCGAAAGCGCGGTGGTCAGATTATTGCCGAATGATTTTAGCGAGCGAAGAAAGTGTTTCGCTCGGCCTTCGTCGATCAAAGACAATTTTATTACAAACGACTTCGCTAACGCAACACGCCTCGTTGTATCTTTCATTATTTTGAAGACGAAGCTTGATGAAACGTCGTACCCAGTTTTCCTCGTTTCTTCTTCCCTTTTTTATCGTACGCGAAAATTTCGCGACTGTTGCATTGTCACTTATTGCTACGCTCGTTTAGGTCAATATATAAATACAGCACGCATTCCGTATGTACAATCGCTTGACCTCTCTCTCTCTCTGCAACTTTTCAACCTCAATTATCTCACACTCTCTTCTCTCTTGTTTCGTCACTCGGGTTCTCACGGGAAAATAATTGAAATCCCAACCACCCCTCTCCCGCTATAAAAAAAAATAAAAGGGAAAAATAATAGATATATGGCGTATCTCGGAGACTCGAGATGAAGATGACTCGTTTGGAAAGCCTCACGCGTGATAGAGAGAGAGAGAAAGAGAGAGAGCGAAAGGGAGAGGTCACGCACCCGAATTTCGGCATCCGGATCTTCGCCGTTTGTGAAACGTCCCACGCGTCTCGGCGAGGGCTTTTGACGGAGAAGGAGATGGAGAGAGAGAGAGAGAGAGAGAGAGAGAGAGAGAGAGAACGCGAGAAGCCAAGCCAGAAGAAATAAAGAGAGGAAAGCCGGTGGGGAGGGATTAGGGGATATGAGACGAGAGGAGAGCTATTACACGCCCAATATCGTCTCGTCCGACAAAGAGAAACTCGGTGGCCCGGTGAGTTGAAATTTCGCGTGGCCAATTGGCCGCTCGATTAAAACTTTCAATTTCAAACGATCACGAAGGCGCAATTGAAAAGAAGAGACCCGCGTGTGCATATTATTCTCATTTGCGTGTGAGTGTGTACTCGCGCGCGAGCGGGCTTCCCGTGTTTCGTGCGGCCACGAATTGAGACACTCGTCAACGAGTGACTCACTGGAAACTCGACACCCGAAAACTCGTGTGAACCTCAATTATAGAATAAGAAACAGCGAAGCTACGACTCGAAGAGTTTATCAAGATCTACAATAGGGTCAACTAATGCTTTTTGGTTTTGTCGATTCAATTTCAAGGTCACCGCTAGCTTGTTTTTTCAATTGGCCGGCCTGAGCGTTGTATTTCTCATGATTGACGGGATTAAAAAATATCTTGCTGTATCACTCTCTCTCTCTCTCTCTCTCTCTCTCTCTCTCTCTCTCTCGGTATCTTTCCTTCGCTTCCTCTCTCAATTTTTTACAACGGGTGAGCGGAGGGAGAGGGACGGGGGCGGAAGCGCGATTTTCGCCGCTAATCCTCTCTCGTCTTTCCATACGCGGAAGCACGATTCCCAACATCCTTAATGCTTGTTCGCAAACACAAATCCTCGAAAAAAAGAACACTACGAATAAGAAATTCCCACCCTAATAAAAGTGGAAAGTGCATCCTGCACGATACACGTATCGAGGAAAAAAAACAAAGATGAAGGAAAAAGGCAATGGAAAGAAAGCGTCCCTGTCGTCGCGTTATTGACATTTTGGCAGTTAAAATTGAATTATTATGGCATGCGTATTATCACTCGACGCGAGGTTTCACGCCTTGCACCGGGCTAGAGCACAGGTTGGTCGCAGCGGAAACGCAGACTCGACGCCTTCGGCGACCTCCCCTTAACGCGGCAAGTACTCGATGCCGGTTAATGGGGAAAGGAGAGGGAGGAGCAGCGAGAGAAGAGCAGGGTGGCATTATCCTCAAATTTATTATTCCTTAAAAATCGTTCGTCAGTTACTCCTTTAGGTTACTAATAATTATATCATTATTACGATAACAATGAATAACAGTAATAATCATTAATTATTATAATTTGTCCAAGCCGACATCATAATTATTAATAATTATTATCATTACATAAAATAATAGTTAGCCGATACTTGAGAAGCAATTGGCGAATCACTTGCAAAGATTTTTGGGACAAAAAGATGCTCGAAGCTGCGAATAAAATATTTTCAAAAAATAAATGCGCTTGCTTTTTGCCTCAAAAGACACAAGAGAATACATTAAATAATATATAGTTGAATAAGTAAAAAAAAATCATAATCATTAATAGTATTTGAGGCAACGAGAATTAATCGATTTGGTAAAGTTGTCATTAAAAAAAATATATATAAATTGAATATATAAGACGCGCGTATTCGGTACCCTAATGAAATTTCACGAGGAAGAAAAAATTCGGGACGCATGCCAGCCTGCCAGAGAAGAGAGGGCGGGCCTCTCCGAGCTTCGATCGATTCGTCGATCGAAGAGAGATTGTAAAATTGCAGAAGCTCAGACGGATGAAAGTTTGGCTTTGTGTTCATTTTTTTTTTCATATTCCAAGTGTTCGTTTCTTCTCGTACGTATACTTTCATCGGTTTAACGGGATTCCTCAGCGTACCGCTTTGCGCTCGTGAAAGACCAGAAAAAGATTATTGCGGCGAGTGCTCTCGGACGCGTGATTCGTGTCATTGCGGAGATAGGATCGTCGCTATTCCTCCCCAATCTGGCTTTTCCATCACCGGAAGAGCGCACGTTTCGAGAATAAGCGTTTTCACATTGTTTTTTTTCTTGATTTCGTCGTTTCTTAACACGGAGATAAGCGTGCAGGCACTTGGATAGCGAAGTTTCTCACTTCTGATCGCGCGCGGGCGCGCTAGGTCGTGAAAACGCTCGGTCGTGAGTGTCGGTGCGCGAGCGAAGGAGATAAATAAATTGGCGAAGCGGAATACGAGGCGAGCCAACTAACCGACCGACACCACCAATGGCGGTTTTCTCGGGCGTTAACGAGGCGAAAAGAAGCTCGGCGCGCTGGGCTTCCTTCTCGCTTCGTTTTCCTTCCTCCGCGGTCCCTCCCCGTTCGCCGCTCCCTCCTCTTGCGTCCCGTTCTTCTTCTCGTTTCCTTCCGGTCGGGGGGCGAAGCTCTCCGCTCTCGGGAACCTCGAAACCGCCATCGATCATCGAGCCAACCTTCCCTTTTTTCCTCTTATTCTTCTTCTTACCCTCTCGCGTCCTTTTCACCCTCGACCACCACCGCCGCCGCCGCCGCCGCCGCCGCCGCCGCCGCCGCAGCCGTTTCCGGTCTCGCTGTTGCTGCTGCTGCCGCTGCTGCTGCTGATGCTGATACTGCTGATGCTCTTTGCTAGTGCTGCGCGAATGACGACCCTCGCTTAAGCGTTTACGGTGAGCCACAGGAGTACCAGAATAGTCGTCCAGGCCGCCAGGGTATTACTCGTCGCTCCGGCACGCGGAATCTGCTCGTTCGACGTTCCCTCGGACGTACCTTTTTTTTTAACGATACCAACAACAATCAGAATCTTCTCCGAGTACTTTGTTTTTTTTTTCTCACCATTTGCGAACTTTCCACCAACCACTCGCGAAAAACGATCCGCTATTATTTTTCGATCGTATTTTTGTATTGCAATTTCTATTATCGCGAAGCCCTTTTAATGGTAATATATTAATTATAGATAATGATAGAAATAAACAAGAGAATGAAAAAAGAGAGAAGAGACGCTCGACGCATAAAATTCACGATAGAGGTGATGCGGGATAGAAGAGTAAACGTACTTATCGTTGCAGGGCCCATTCCCGAGCCGGAAGCCTCCTCGTCGTCGTTGTCGTCGTCGTCGCGTCCCTCCTCCGGTGAATTATCGTCGTCCTCGCAGTCCGGGCAATTCTCGTGTTTCCCACCGCCCGTGTAAAATCCGTTGTGCTTTTTCCTTCCGATCGGCCGGAAGCCGCTGCCGGAACCGTCGAGCGCCTCGTCCGAGAGTAGAACTCCGTTGTCAGGGGCCGACGCCAATTGGGACTGCACCACCTGCGTCCCCGCCATAAACGAAGACACCGATAAGAAACAACGCGAATGTGTTTGGAATAATAGCTCGACGTACGAAGCGGGTTTTAGCGAGTCGGCAGTCCCCGTCTGATTTACGGATCGAGGTCGCTTCGCCCCTCCCACGTGTGCCGGTGCGTTCTTATTACCGTGCATTCATCGGCGTAACTACCCAAGGCTGAGGGTTTACGTTCCCCCTCTTCGCTCATTTAAAAATTCATCGAAAATAATAAAACGCGCCGAATCGATTTTTGCGCGAATGAAATAGAAAAGGAAGAATAATTTCACAAAGGTCGAAACATTATGAGATCGAGGCCGAGCGAAGGTATCAGCTACGCCAATGCTCTCGGCAATGCACCATTTGCCATACGTATACGCGCGTTCTACGTCTCTCCCCCCTCGCGCAACTTCCCGTCAATGACACCTACGAGACACGAGAGTTTAATTTCTGCCTCTCCCTTATCAACGCGTTCATCAGCCTCGGTCTCTCCATCGGTCTCGCTCGGTCCGTGCGTTTCACCGGCTGCCCGAGCGATCGGAAGTTCCGTGACCTAGCTAGTTCCCCCGACAAGGCCGCCGGACGAGCCTACGCGCCCGCCCAACGGTCTCGAAGAGACTCGTTAGACCGCGAGCGAACATTACCGCAATTATTGTCAAACGTGTGTGCGTGCGCGCGATCCGAGACGAGAGTGAATTTTCCTACGCCCGGAGTAACGCTCTCGACTCGACGACTCGAAACACTTCCTTTCGGATCAAAGATTTTACGTTCGACCGGTAATCGCTCCGAGTATCGGAAATGCGAAAAGCTGTTCGATTCCGAGTCACGACGAACCCGAAACCTGACACCGTCCGTCCAACGGTGTCGGTGGGCGCGACGACAACGAAGACGATAACGATAGCTCGTCGGTGGCTCGCCGCGCATCTCCGGAGCCACCGAGTCCTCGGCGCTACCCTCCGCGTGCCGGACGACTGACCTGATTGATGTGCCTCAATTGGTCGATGAGCTCGTTCGTGTTGGCGTTCCCGTAGGACGTCGTTGTCGCGGCTGACGTTCCCGGCAACGAGAATTCAGGATTGTAACGTTGCGCCGTTAGACTCGAGTCGACCACCGTTTTCGTATATCTGCGACGAATCAAAAAAGAAAAAGGTCTCGAATCATTCTCCTCTTCATTTTCAGCGGACGTCGAAACAAAAGTACACTGCGTTTTTATTACACTTGTAATTCGATCGCTCGAAAGTTTATCCTTCTCACGATATATATATATATTGTTATTTATATTTGCACGACGAAAGCTATAGGTATACTTTTCAAATTTCGAAATTCCGACTCATCCTCGCTCGCGCGAAGAATTTCAACGGGAGAGCGGGTCGTCCTCGTTTCCGTGAATTTGCGATTATTAATCGTTATTAATACGAGGGCGTTCACCCCCTCGTTTTGCTATTCGCGCTACTGGCGCGCTAACCACGAGATTGCACATTACTCCGGGAGTGTGTACGCAGCTCGATACGAATGAGTGTACACGGAGAAATTAGATACGATATCGCGTTGCCCCGGCTGTAATAATTGCTACTCCGTTTGCACTCGCTTCTCTCTCTCTCTCTTCTCTCTTCTTCTCCCTCTTTGCATACAATAACGCACTATACTCGCGTACCGAGTTTCCTCTCCGAGTTTCGAAACTATATAATTCCTCCTAAATTCGTTCGCGCAACGTCTTTCATAAACGAGTTTAATCGGGGGCATTCGGGTCGGTGGAAAAGAGCAGGAAACACGGTACGAGAAGAAGGAAAAATCATCGAGACAATTTGTACCGAACGTTGAGAGAAACGGAGGCGGTTCGTCGATCGTAAACGTCGAAGGATTAAACGAAAACGAGGGCCCGCTGGAACTCTCGTCCGTGGAAAAATATTGTCTCGTTTAATCTCGCTAATATCCAACTTGTTGGTCTTGTCGGTCGTGGAGTAAGGAAAATAATAAAAAGAGGAAAACCGAACGTGTAGATAAATGGAGGAACGAAGAATCCGCGATGCGTTCAATGCTGGCCATTCACGAGGCACGTCCAGGGGCGACCTTCCCCGCGCCGGTTCGCTCGTTAACGAGTAATTTGCCCGGTGCGGAGTCTCCAGACGTCATATCCTATGAGCCGCGTCGAGTCGCGTCCGAGCCCGCACGGACGGCGAGAGTCACTCTCTTTTATTGCAAAAACTGGTAGACGGTACACGCAACTCGGACTTCTCATCGACTTTTCATTTCTCTCCGTCTCTCTCTCTCTCTCTCTCTCTCTCTCTCTCTCTCTCTCTCTTCCGTTCCCTCCGTGTATTTATCCTCCCATCATCGTTCGATTCTTTTTATCCGCTCGCCGATAAATGATAAAACGAAATATCGCAACGTCCGAAAGCATCGAACGAATAAAATTAAAAAAACAGTATAGAAGAGTCATCAATGAAATAATTACGCTCCATTCGTGTATTGGACTCCTGGAGAGGGAGCGAGGTGGGTGGGAAGGGAGAAGAGGGAGTAACGGGGCTCGGGAAGGCGAGAGAAGGGACTACCCAGAGTCACGAAGATGCGAGACCGAAGGTTTTTCTCTCCCGCGTGTGGCGAGAGACCTTGCAGCCAAGAAGAGAGAGAGAGAGAGAGAAGCGAGGAAATATTATTAATCGACTCGCCGGCCCTCGAGTGCGCGTCTCGGACGAGAATCTATTCCGTAGCTGGAAAATTTTCCGCGGATCATCCCCCGCTCTTGTTTCTTCCTCATCATCGGGCGTTGGATGAATTCGTTTGTATTCAACAACGAGACAGTATTTTTCTTCGACGGGGAATCGCGCCGATCCGATCGGTCGAGCGAACAATATTTTCCGTTTTTTATCTTCACCATTTTTTTGTTGCCTACTCTCATGTTTTATTATTTTTTTTTTTATTATGATTATTCTCGGGGAAAGAGATCACGGATCTTTCCGCCTAATCATTCAATGACTGGCACGGAAGGCGCGGTTGCTTCACAAACCTCGATCTTCCCTGGTACGAGGCCGCTTCGGCCTGTCGAGCCTGAAAAATGTACCGGAGGAAAAAAGCGCGAGATATCACGGAAAAAGAGAACGAGTTTTTCTCTGCCCGGTCTTTTCCCACAGGGGCATCATTCCCACCCGCAATAACGTACATCAACTGTCTTCCTTTCGTCTCCACTTTTCGTTATATTTTTGTTTCTTTCTCTTTTGGAACGTCAGAGAATATACGTACAAATTAAATAGATGTAACGAATAGAACGCGAGCGTAGCAAATTCTCGAATTAAAAAATGTAAATGAAATAAAAAATGAATAAATAAAATGAAAAGATAAACGACGAGTCATCGATCGAACTTAAATTAAATTAGAAGTAACAATTTTCAACGAACATTTTTGTCGTTCAACTTCGATTGAAAGTCCCCTCCAACTTTGTCTTTCGATTCTTCCGAAATTCTTCTCTTTTGCTTTTGCAAACTTTACATCGAATAAACAAAGAAACGTCTATAAAATTAATCCGAGTCCTTATTAATATTCGAATAAATAATTCATACGTATAGCTCGTGGATAGGAGCGCCCGGGGATCGAAAAACACGAATAATTTTGCATTTGTCGAGAGAATTTTGAGGCAAGTGCCGCGAGAGCGAGGGGGGAGGGGGGGGGGGCAAAAAGATGGTATTCGGTGAATTATTTCGAAGGTTCGAACACGCCGCTCATTGTGATCCTCGGGAGGGAGAGGGAGCGGGCTGTTCTTGCACGATTTCGTATATGCATCCCTTATTCACTGTCTGGTTTGCACCAAGCTGGTGCGGTTTCCTTTAGCGGACTCCTAAGAGAGGCGGCGAGAGAGGGAGAGAGAGAGAACGAAAGAGGGTCCTCCAAGTTGTTCGGAACGGTTCGACTCGACGCGGTTCTCGTTATCCGGTGGCTCGGATCTAAATGAGATTCGATCCTTCGTCTCTTCTCCCGACGCCCCTTTCTATCCGCTCGCGAGGGCGCATCCCCGCCCATTGGTCGTCGTCGCCGTAGTTTTCACGTAATACGCGCGGTACCCCCTCCCTCCCTCCCGTTCCACCCTCTCTTGTTTAGTCCCATCCTCGATTCCTCGTTCTCGTCTTCGAAGGCTCGCGCCAGACGTTCCTGACGCGTCCTCTCATCGCCGTTCGACGGAAGGAACCTTCGATAAAAGGATTCTTCCTGCAATGAGAACTCGTTCCTCGGAATTCCCATATTATTTGTGATTCGATAGGTAGAGAATTCTCTCTGGACGAATCACCGCTGAATCGATATCCCGATCGCCGAGTTTTCATCCGAGAATTATTCTTTCTCTTCCAAAAGTTGGATACTCGAACGAGACATTAGCAATCGACGAACAAATTTTCTAGAAAGAAAAGGAAAAATTCATTTTCAACGACTCGGAATCCACGTTTGAATCGTCAGAGAAAAGAAACGCTGATAAATTCGATGAAATTGCTGAAAGCTAGACATATTTATTGCCAAGAGGCGAGAAAAATGTAGCGAGTATCCGCGTAGCAAATATTTTCAATTGCGCGGATCGATAAACTTGTATTCCCTCGCCGCCTCAGGAAACGAAACGATCTCTTCTTCGATCGAGATCGATAAATCCTCATTTGGATCGTGGAAGTTGATAAAAAAAGAGTTGGCGATTGAACGCGCAATATCCGCGAAGCAGCGTAGAAGGATAATGGAAATGGTAGGATCAGCGTCGAGATGTTCTCGACGGACGAGTCTCAACCGGTCGAGACAGCCGAGTCTCTCGCGGTCGGTTTCGCCGCGGAGCGAATCGCTTCGCGATTTCGATCAATGACGATCGAGACGGCGCCGCTGGTAATTACGATCGGCCCGTCTCACTTTGCGTCTCGGGTTCGACTCGACCTCCTCCTTCAACGATTCAATCGCGAATGGAATTTCGTCCAATCGTCACGGGCCATCGCGAATTTCCATCCGCGCGCAGCTTTGCGTTCCTCTCTTCTCAAAGACCGTGGACACGATTTTTATCGCTCGTTCGAGAGCATCGAGGATCGAAAAAAAAAAGAAACAAAAATAGCGAAGAGACGATACGCGTGGAAGGAGCCAAAAAGGCTTCTCTCCGACGGGTAAAGAGCTCTCTCCTTCCGTGTCTCTCTTGGTCTATCGGGGACGAGGGAGGACGAGCAGGAAGCGAGGAATCAGCACCGGTGATCCAATCGCTGGGGTGAACGGGATCCTCGCGCGAGGGATGCGTCGTTCGACGTGAAACCGGGACTGAAAAATCCGAGAGCGGGACACTCGTATTTTTTTCAGGGGCTTCGTCGCGAGCGTCCCCCACACCGGAAGTTCCACCTTCGAGTCTCGGAAACGAGCGAGCTTGCGTTTCATTCTTTTTCCTTCGTTTCTTTATTTCTCCCCCCACTTCCTCTCCGCGCCTCTTTCTCTGTTCGTCGGTGGTCGCGACGCTGCAAAATAAACAACAAAAAAAGATAAAACTTTGCCGTCGTTCCAAAAGCTTTTCCCAATATTCCGTGCCCTTTTCTCTAGCTCGTTTTTTTTTATCCCCCGGTTACGGGATATTTGCGGCAATCGAGCCATGCTCGGTCAATGGGGTGGGCATATATTTATATATATTTATATATACATATGGAACGGGACGAACCGAGTTTAAGAGAGAAAGGGAAAGAGAGCGAGGCCGCGCCTCGTCGTCTGGTCCGAGCTCGGGACGTTTTCACTCGCCGAGCAGAGCGGAGAACGAACCAGAAGGGGGGAGAGAGAGAGAGAGAGATCGAAGCGAGAGAAAAATCGGAGCGGAGTGCGCAAGAGGGACGAGTGGTAAGTGGTCCGCCGTGCCGTGCTGCGGCCGCTGCGTGTTTCGAGACCGAAAGTAGGGATGGCCGTTGCGAGACAGACCCAGAAAGCGAAAGAGAGGGAGAGGGAGAAGACCGAGAGGTTAGAATGGAAAATACCTCGAGGCAGCGAGCAAGAGACAAAGCGCAAGGAGAGCGAGAGGAGAAACGCGGTGGAGAGTCACCGGGCTCGAACCGTACAAGGGGAGAACACGTTTGCCATTCGTGAGCTTTCCTGCAGGAGCGCGCTCGAAAACGCGAGAACAAGCGACCTGAACTTGGACCTAGAGAGGGAGAGAGGGAGATAGCGAGATAGGGAGAGAGGGGGAGGATGGAAAATGGAGAAGCGCGCGCGAGGCGAAGAGAGGCGAAGAGAGGCTGCCGGGGTGGGAGAACCGAATGGCGCAGTCGTTGGGACGCCTAGCCGCCAATGAGTCTGGCAACGAGAGTAAACGGGCGCCAGCGAGTCGGGCTGCGAATTCTCCGCGCGTGCAACCCTCCCCCCGTCCTTCTCTTCCTCTCTCGCGCGCTCCCGTTTCTTTCTTTTTCGCTCTCCTTGTGCTCCGTGTTTGCCACGCTGGGATCCCTTCCCTCCTCTTCCTCTTCTCTCTCCGCGTTCTCTCGCTCGCGAACAGCCCGATCCGTTTCAAAAGTACGACCTCCAAATTCGTTTTTCGCCGTTTGGAAACTCTCCTCGGATCCGTCGGTATCGGGCGCGTATCGGGCGCGTATCGGGGATCGCGGTAGCCGACCACCAGCTGCCCTCGCATCAACGCCCTTATAAGGTTCGGTAAACGGTTGATTCGTCCCACGCGAACGCCAATTACCGAGGTTCCCGTGCTGTGGGATACGGATAAATTCGCCCGTCTTCGAGCGTTGTCCCGTGGAAGCGCGCGAACGATACGCTCGCGACGCCCACGCCGCGCAACGTCCCACGATCTCGCAAATTTGTCGATCCTTCTCGAACCGCTGTTCCGTTGCAGCCTCTCCCATCCGTAGAGGAATCGGATCTTCCCTCGGGCCGTTTCACACGTGTATCTCGCCGTATCTCGATTCTTCCTCTTTCGCTTACGTTCGACCGAAACGACCGATCAATTGCCAAAAAACTGTCGACGCTTGAATTTCGTCGTTGCTTCTCGTCGTTTAATAATGTCCGGTGAAAGACGCGAGAGTCTTTTCCAGACTCCCCGGATGCCAGAAATTTCTTCGACGTCGTTCGCGCGGAGACTTTCCTCGGGACAAAGTCCGCGAGGGGCCGCGGCGAAACGGGAGAACGAGAGAGAGACGGAGAGAGACTCTCCGGGGCAGCAGACTTTACTTTAAACTCTCCACCCCTCTTATCCTCGTCGCGAGGGTCCTTGATTTCTTTTCTACACTCTGTGACGTTGTTTCCTTCTCCGTCTTTTTCTCCGTCCAGCGAGAATTCCTTCCCTCTCTTTCTCCCTTTGGGCTCTCGGTTTTATTGACGTCCCGCTCGTTCTTCTTTTTCTTGCGTTCCCTCGAGCGTCCGCGTAGCATACGTGTCCCGAGACGGATTTCGCTCATCGCCGATCCGTACGGGAAACCAAACACCGTCCCCTCTGTCGGTCCAAGATCGAACGAGAGAACGTGACGAGAGACGGAGAAAGAGAGCCTGAAGAAATCCACTGCAGAATTATCGCTATTTTTTTTTTAACCCGATCTTAAAACCTCGCGTTAAAATCTTCGAGAAAAAATTCGACCATCGATGCGCTTGAATCCCTTGAAACGTCTTGCTCTCCCTCGAGCACAAATTTTCCACTCGACGAGTGCGACGGTCTATTATTTCGTAGGCCGTTGGGTCGCCGAATAATTCCAAAATAAAATCCGACCGTGTAAAGTCGTACTTGAATCTTGAAAAATCTTTCGCTCTCCCTCTCGAGCTCGTATTTTCCGGTCAAAGAGCGCGACGGTCTATTATTTCGTCGGTCATTGGGTCGCCAAACATTTCCGTTAATTGAAGGCTTTTCGAGGGCACCGCTGGATCCCACCGCAACGATGACGATGATTACGATGACGACGATGACGACGATGGCGATAATGACGAACCGTGACGACGGTAGCGTTCCACTCCGTCATCATTGAGAACTGAAGCGGAACGGGTTTTCCTCGCCCGTCAGAAATGCGAGTTGATTAGAAGCCACCGATGCAACGAGGACGAGCGAATCCCCGCGCGGCTCAAACTTCGCTGCGTCTCTTTCCGCGATCGCGCGTCAAAGCGACGATGAACCCGGAGGGCGAGAGAGAGAGAGAGACGCGCACAGCCGAGAATATTTTTTACTTCCGGTCTCCCGACGGTTGGCAAAATTAAATAAAGGGCAAACATCGGATTTTCCGGTTTTACTCACTCGCCAACGCGTTCGCCGTTCCAGCAGCGTTTGTCGGGATACTCCTCGCAAATAGCGTCCGCCAGGGTACCGTAGAAGGTCCTCGATCTTACGACGCTCGCCAAAAAATTACCAAGCTGGACGTGCAACTGCGCGGGCAAAGCTTTGTGGGGTTGATTCGACGTCTGATCGGAATCCGGATCGGACGAGTCCTCGATCATGGCCGAGGGTGGTGACGTTTCCAGCTCGGCGTGTCCGCAAGCGTTTCGGACCTGAAAAATCGTACGGGCAAAATTTAATCTCCGACGAATCTTCAACGATGAATTTTCGTCACTCGTTCATGATTAAAAAATCGAGAAAACAAATATTTTCATTAATCCTTTGAGGATTAATCCTCGGATTCGTTAATATTACGTATTTCCATGGCTGTCTATTTTTTAAATTCGTTCTTTCCGACGAAAACCTTGAATTTCGATTCGGCATCGTTAAACAGGTAAAAAAAAAAAACAAAAAGACGAAAATCTTGCCTCCTGGCAATAAAATTGTAAAATATCCCACGAGCATTTAAAACCGTCGTAAAAAAAAGCCACAAATGAGAAGAAAAGGAAGAGCGGTAAACGAGAATTATATCGACTAGAGACAAGAGAGAGACAGAGAAAGGAGGTGAGAGAAAATAAAAAAAAGAAAGAAGTATAAGCAAAGTTGGGAGGGGGCGTCAACTTTTCACTATCGGGCGGGCGCGGCAAACCGCGGGCTCCTGTAATAACACGTGAGAAGTGCGCGTATATAATACGAGAGCAATATAAACTTTGTTCGGGGGCTCCTCGCGCGTCGAGCAACTCCCCGTCGATAAGGAACGTGCGGGTCGAATCCCGCGCGAATTTCGCTACAGGAGCGAAATAAATATATCGTTGCTCTCCGGCGACGCGAAAAGTTTCTTCTTGTTTCTGGCGACGGAGAGAGAGAGAGAAAAAGACGGACAGGGACGTCAGTGCGCCCACACAGACCCGACCGGTTTTACGATCACGAAAGATTCCATCCGCAGGGACGAATAATAAATCGTTCTCTTTAGCTACTACTTTTTACTTTTGCCTCTTATTTTTTAATCCGACCCCTCTTCGATCCAATTCTGTATCCCGCGCGGGCTTTTCCTCGCGCCTTTTTTTCCTCGCAAACTTTCCAATATCGAGTTCCAACGAAACCCAAACAGACCCAAACGGACCGAGAGAAAAAGAAAAAAAAAAAAGGAGCAAATATCGAGCCGCGAGATAACGCGACGACAGGAGAGGAACACGAGGACAGGAACGAAGAAAATCGAACGTCTGTTCGTTTTGTTCTCGAGGCATGGGCGCACCTCTATCCGGCGATCTTTCTCACCGGTCTGGGAGGCCTCCCCGCTCTCTCTCTCTCTCTCTCTCTCTCTCTTCGTCCCTTTCCTCCTTTCGTTCGTGCAAAACGCAACCTTACTCCTTTTCACCGACTCCACTTCCTCTCGCCGTCAATTTCTCCCTCGCCTCGGTCGCGTGCGTTCGACGACGACGCCCCCCCCCCCTCCTCTCGCTCCCCAGCGGCCGACGGACACCTTTCCCGTACCTCTCGTCTCGTTCGCCTACGTGTACGCGAACGCGGGTGGGAAAGGTGACTCAGACGGCGCGGACGTTTCGCCTGTGCTCGATTGATGAATCAGAGTATCAGGGATACGCGGGTCGAAAAGAAAGAGAGAAAATGAAAGATACGATTATGAAAGAGAGGTAATGACAAGAGAGACGGAGAAAGAGAGGCAAACGCGAGAACTCGGACAACGAAAATCGATGATGCTACGGAATCAAGGATTCGCGAGTCGCTTCGCGATCCTAAAATTCCCGAGCCAAATCGGGAAGCCACGAAATTTGAATTCGTGGCTTCCCGATCGTGAACTCCGCCGGCTCGAATTAGCCGGTCCATTTTCCCTCGCGCGTATACGAAACGACCAATCGATAGAAATTATATAGCGTGTATAAATACACACATAAATATATATATATATATATATATATATATATATGTTAATGCACATCTTCGTAATTTCTATCGATTCTTCGTTTCATACACCCGCGAGGTAAATTGTACGGTGAAAAGTGGAATATTCGAAAAAGCCCAGAGCCCTCCCCGGTTGGTAATGGAAGATCGAGCGAGTGCTCTCCTCGATGGTTCCATTTGGCTTCATTGAGCGATAAGCAAACTCGTCGTCCCGTTCATCCGGCTATGGCCCTTGGAAATGATTCGCGAAGACGATGCCAGGAAGGGCTCTCCGATGGAAGATGAGACCAGGCCGGAGCGATAGAGAGAGGGAGAGGAAATCTCCGAGACTTCCCGGGCATTGAGGACGACTCAGCGACTAGAGGGCCCGCGGGCTCCCGCTTTTCTCTCTTTGCCATTTCGCTTCGACGAGTTCTCAGCGATGACGCTGTATCTCGCGAACGATGGAGAAAGACGAAACGAAAGGGAGAGAGAAAGAGAGAGAGAGAGACGAAAACGGGGGTCTCGTCGAGGACGGCCCTCGCGCATCGAGAATAGCCCGGCGAATGCGAACGACGAGGAGCGCGAGAAAACGAGCGAGACCGAGACGGAGAAAGAAAGAGAAAGAGAGAGAGAGAGAGAGAGAGATCTCGATTACTCACGGGTTCAGAGTTCAACCAATTTAGCGATGCGCGCCTCGAGGAAAAACGAACGAGAGGGAACGAGGGGCGGGGGGGGGGGGGAGAAGGCGTTCACCGATCCTCGATGCACTCTCCACTATGCACTCGCTCGCGAAACCGACAACCCAGAGATACATGCAGTTCCGTTACTTTTCTTGCCTCCCGGTTCGAGAGCCCTCTCCGCGTACCGAGTGCGCGTACACTCGGCGTCGAACCGAACAATCCCCCGAGAAAAACAAACCAATAATGATTATAATGATTACGATTCAGTGGGAAATAAATAAACAAATAATGAAAAACAGCGAGGATCGATGCGAAAAATCTTGGATAATAATAGTGGCGTTGGAACGAAACGGGAATAGATAACGGAACGAGAACGAACGAAGAATAATTAAAACAATAATAGAACGCCGGGGGTACGTTAGAAGCGGACAAAAATGATAAATAGCGAGAGAGAGAGAGAGAGAGAGATACGATGGTTTTATTACGCCCTGGCACACTATTGGGCAAAAAAACGATGCGGAAACAAAAGTAAGAAATAATCATATTAAATGAACGAGCGAAAATAATACGAACCAAGAATAAAAAGAGCAAATAATTTTTGAAGAACGACAAATCAGGAGAGGAACGAAAGAATCTATGCAATAAGAAATTACAACAGAAGATAAAGAAATCAACGAACGCCAGAGCCACGCCCGATCAAACAAACTGATATTAAATAAATGAATAAAAAATAAACTAACATAAAATAAATGAATAAAAAATAAACCGATATGAAATAAATTAATAAAAAATAACCTAATATAAAATAAATGAATAAAAAACAAACCAAAATAAACTAAACGAAAATAAATGTAATTCCTAACGACTAACGTCGCACAAAAGAGAAAGAAAGAGAGCGAGAGAGCGAGACGGAGAAACGTTCGCACACGTTTGTATCTCGCGGTGATAATATTCTCGCGTGCGGAATTTACGAGCGCGGGGGGTACACGTACGTACGTACGAAGAAGAATGAGCCGAGCGCTCGCATAGTTATAACGGAGACGACGATGGATCGCTACAGACCGAACGAAGACGAATGCGCCGAGGAAAAAAAAAAAGAAAAAAAACAAAAACAAAAACAAAAACAAACCGAAACAAAACGAAAAGGAAGAAAAAAGGAGAAAGAAAAGAAGAAAGAGGGTCCACGCGTGTGCGGGGCCGCTCGAACGCGGGAGAGAAGGCGAACGTCGAAGGTAGAGGTAAACCGCGACGGAGCGAGAGACACGGAGAAAGAGTCGCCGCGGCAGCACCCCCCGTCTCGGCGCGCCCGTCTCTCGCATTCCTCGCGTCCTTTGCCGGTGCGCGCTCTCCGATGCTTTGACTCGCCGCTGCTCCCGCTCCTCTTTCCACCTTCCCTCGTACCCTCCCTCCACCGAGAGAGAATCCGAGTCACTCCCCGTTCTACCCCCTCCCCCTTTCCCTCTTCCGTCCTTCTCCATCGATCGAGGGAGAACGTAAATTCGCGGCGGCGATTCTTCCTTCGCTTTTGCATCGGTCCTTCCCTTCCGGAGGATTCTCGCGGTTGCGGGCTTCCCACGGGGGAAACTCGCGAAAAGCGACTACCATCCGTTAAACACCGAGCCCGAACGAATCAATCGTGTCGTCGGGATACGTCAGCGATCCTGATCCTTCGTCCTACTCCGAAAGAAGCAACCTTCGAGAACCTCACCGAAACGCTCAAATGTTTCTCCCCTCTTCTCCGAATTCCCCCCTCCCCCGATGCCAGGTTCGACCTATTTTTACTATCGATTTTTCGCGACCTCCGGTTTTGTTTGTCCGGAGTTTGGGGTTTTCCTTGGATCGCCGAGAACAGGCGCGCGTATTCCGCGTTGTCGAGACGCGTCTTTGACCCTCCGGATTATTCGCGACCCTCTTTTTAGCCGGTTTCTGGGTCAGGGGTGGCCGGAAAAAGAAAATTTACCGGGAGGAACGGAGGGATGTTTCCACGCGAGTGCCGTTTCATCGGCGCGTATCCGTGTCACTCGAGCCAACCGATATCCGCGATTCTCCGAGTTATAAATATTAGTCGTGCTTGTTACATCTATGGGTGACGGTGACGAGTCCCGATCCGACGTTTCGTTAAGGTCAGTTTCCACCGAGCGAGACTCGCGAAAAATGTTCCCTTAACGATGTTCGATGTTCCCTTAACGTTAATTCGTAACAATAATTTGTGACAAATATACGTTCCATCGTAAAAAAAAATTATCGTACACAAAATTTGAGAAAATTTCGGGTTTTGGTAATCGAGACGTTCGGTGATAAAAATCGCAACCTCGACGCGAGGACTTGCAGAAACTTGTGAAAAAAGATCATTTTTTTTTCCAACAAACGTAACGATTTCCGGACGATCGAAATTTCTCAAATTTTGCCCCCCAAGTGTTACGAGAAGGCTTGAATCGGGTGTTACGTTCGACGAGAAAAAAAAAAAATAAATCAATCAATAATAATAATAATAAAATGAATAATAGAGATCGAGGCGTTTAAGGAGACGAGAAAAAAGATAAAAACGAAGGACGACGGGCGGAGGGGGTATCTCTCTCGCGACGATCGAGTCTTAACAGGGATCGGGTGTTGATGGCGCGGACCCGTTCTCTGCAAATGGTAATGTCAGCTGCCACACTGCCGCGTAGAATTGCTCGAGCAATTCCGCACACATGATTTTGTGCTCACATGGCAACAGATTTTTTTTTCTCTCCCCCGCCGATTCTCCCCCCTCCTCGTTGCTCTCGCTCTCTCTCTCTCTCTCTTGTGTTTCTTCTCGTTCGAGGCTCTCTCCGTTCAGCCGTAATGCACGTTGAGAGTCGAGCGGACGGATTCCTGCGTTCTTCTCTCTCTCTTTCTCTCTCGCTCGCCGAGTGTCTCGATTATCGCCGTCTCGCGTGTTCGCCGGGCATGCACGTACGTGCACACGTGCACCGGGGAGACCTCGTTTCGTCGAAGCGTCGTGGGTGAGGTTGCGCCTGTGTGCGCGAGGATTCGCCGATCCTCCGGGGCGGTGAGAGGAGTGGGGGGGGGAGCAAGACGAGGATCGACGAGGGAGTGAGAGGAGCGGGAGGAAAAGGCGAAGGGGGAGGCGATGCGAGTTCGTTCAGGTATAACAGGTTCGTTCGGCTCTCCCTTTTCGGAAAGTCTCTCCTTCCGAACTTCTTCGGTGATCCCCCACCCCCGCTCTCCGGCTCTTTCAGTCTCGATCGGTCTTCTCTTTTCTCCCAAGCTCGCCTCGTTTTACTCGGTTCGTCTCGTTTTTAACGTTGCACACAGGGGTGTCGCCGATTCCTCGATAATTAAGCGAGACCGCTCTCCTCTCTCTCTCTCTCTCTCTCTCTTTCTCAACAGTCGTCACAAAAATCCAATTAAAACACGGTGATCGCTTTCACCGGGTTCTCGTCACTGGCCGAAGATCATGGGAATAAAAGAGCCCGAGAGAGAGAGAGAGAGATGACGCGATTCGATCGAGGAATTCACGACGATTAACGGGGTGTTCGTCGCAGCCTTTGGAAAGACTCCCGTCTTCTCATGCACGAATAAACAAAAAAAAGATACGAGATATCGATCATCCTGCATTGGAAAAGTCCGTTTTCGAAGGACGCGTTTCTTCGAGAATGGGATCGGCCCGTAGTCGACTCGAAAATCGTCCCTCGAGAATTCCGGACCTATTTTCTGGTCCGAGAACGGGGAGAAGAGGGGCGGGAGAGATCGCGAGAGGTCGAACGAGGTAGCGCGATTTTTCGAGCGAAATACCGGAGGAGCCTCCGAGAACGTCACCCCGGTAGCGCGAGATCGCGACCAGCGTACGCGCGCACGGAGAAACGGACGGACGGACGGACGCGCGTCACCGGACGTACATTCCGGGTCATTGATTCTAGCAGCCCGCGGCAACGTGCCAATGTGCCTTCTTCTTCTTCTTCTCCTCCTCCTCCTCATCCTTCCTTCTCCTCCTTTTCTTATTCCCCGTAAAGCGAGAGAGCCCGCCGTTTTACGAGGCACACGACGATCGAGAGAGACTCGACGACGGCTCTCGATACGTCCGTTCGCACTCGCTACGCCTCGTAGTAGCTCCGACCATTTTTTCCTTCCCTTTCTCAATAGAGTCGTATCGAGAGAGAGAGAGAGAGAGGGAGAGAGAGGGAAGGAGCTTCGTGTCCTGGAAGCGTAAAAGCCAGCCCGAAACGGCGAGAGGGGAGCTTACAGAAGCAATGAAAATTATTCCGACTGCGAGAACTCCGCGATTACTGAAATAACGAGAATATAACGGAAAAGAAAAGAGAGAGTATCGTCGCGCGATAAAAATAACGAATATCCGTCGATAGAATTTAACGATGTGAAAAAAAAAAAAAAGGGAGACGCCGATCGCGAATCGAGAGAGATCAAGAATAACGAAAGGAGGAACGAACTCCATCTCCAATAACTATTATAATTAACGAAAATCGATCGATCGATCAAAATTTACCAATGAAAATCCAAATTTACCAATAAAAATGAAGATTATAAAAACATCGGCAAAGATCCCGAGAGAAAAGGGGATAGGAAAGGTTCCGCTAAATTCGTACAATCGTAAATTTAATCGGTAAACGTTGATCCCAATGATCGTGTTCGAGCTCCCGCCGAACGCGAACGCGGAGATTCGACCGGATCTTTCCTCTTTTTTTCCCCGGGGAGTTTCGTTGGCTCGAGTCCAGCCTCCGAAGGGGCGACGCGTACACGCGGATCGCTCGATACGATCGTCCGGCGTGTACGAGGCGCGGAGAAATACCGCTCCTAAGGCTGCTCGCGTCGAACGATCGAACGAGCCCTCCTCCGCCCCCGACGGGCTCGATCTTCCATCCTCCGTCACCGGCGTCGACCGCTTCGCGAAAAGAGCACCCGAGTACACCGACTCGTCGCTTCTCTTCCTCCCCTCCCCCCCGTCGTCGCTTTTTTAGCCGGCGAGTGTAAAACTCGTCTCTCGACAAGGTCGATTTTTGTCACGAATCGAAAACGCCACCGGAAACGGCACACGTGCGTTCCCCGCCCGCAATTTCCTCCTTTCCGACGTCGTTCTTCGAAAAGCAAACTTTGAAATTCCACGTTAGTCATTGCGATGCGTCGTACAACCGGGGCATTTCGATTATTTATCACGGAAATAAACGAGCCTCTTTCTCAAGCTGATTATTCCAGGCAGAGGAAAAATGAAGAGGAACAAGACGAGATTTTTGTCACGGTGTATATATATATATATATATAAACGCTGATTTATGTATCGGCTGTATTTTTGTACACGCGGAATTTGGAAAAGTATCGCCTTATAAATTCGTTGATGAATCACCGATTTGAAGAAAGAAAAAAAAAGGCCACGCGGCCCAGGTTTACGAAAATGGACTGAAACGGGCATATATAAATATATATATATATATATATATATATACGGTTTCCATAATTCTTAAATTCCACAATCACAAAGGAATCTTTCGGTCCAGAAACGAGCGGAAAAAATAGCAGTCGACGAAAAAATGGAAAGGGGAGTGAAGAAAAGAATGAAAAAAGAAAAAAGAAAGAAAAAGAAGAATCGGGACGAAGCGGATACAACGCGATCGGTGAAGAATGGCCGGGGCGCACGTATGAATGGGGAATACGGTGAAAACGAAGAGGCTGCGGGCGGTTGAACGCCTAGGCGAGTCATTAGGTCGAGTCCTCTTTCGAGGGGGAGGGCACTCGGGGTTGGGGAACGACAAACGCCCCCGGGTCTCGACCGCTGCCGATAGCCGCGTTTATTATTGTTACGAGAGCGCGAGAGCGCGAGAGAAAAGAAAGCGGGAGGGAAGAGGAGGAGGAGGAGGAACGGAACAATCGCCGGGACGAAAGAAAAAAGGAAGGAAAGAGGAAACGAACGAAAAAGAAATTGCAACGAATAGAGAGCGTTGTGCGCGAGAGGCGTGAGAGATTTAGTGGATTGCTAGGGATTTCAACCTTTTTTGTCCCCCCCCCCACTTTATTTTTGCCCGTTTGAGCGGGGCGGATATCGCGGAATAAAAATGAGCGCTACGAGAGCCGATTTTCGAGGGAACGAAGTGCCACGGAAGTGGACCGGAAGATAGAGAGGGAGAGAGAGAGAAAGGAGATCCCGTAGTTGCCAACGGGAGATTAGAATTATTGCAGCAACGTAACCGAGAAACGAGATAATGCGACCACTTGGCTCTCAACGTTGCGGCACACCCGCGAGAGAGAATATTCTCAAGTACGTACTTGACCGATCTTTTCGCCCCTTTGGTTCTCTCCGTCACTCCTGCCCTCCTCCCTCCCCCCCCCCACCCTCGTTTCACTCTCTCAAGTACCGACCACTTTTTATCCCTCCGTATAAATTATTCCACTCTCGAACTCTTCGCTAATAATTGATATCTTTGCTAAAAAAAAATTACGCGAATGCTTCTCGATGTTTATTAACCCTCTGTACCAACGCGCGACGTTTCCGTCACAAACCGATTCCCCGCGTACGAAAATATTTCTTCAAACTCATTTTTAGTGTTTCTTCAGACCCAACGAAACTTATCCGCGAAACAAACCAATGTACGAATCTGTATATTTCAATAAAAAAAATAATAATAATAATAAACACAAATATTTCCGGAAACACGTGGATTTTATTTTTTTTCGATAATGATTTTAAACTATTTATTTAAAAAATTGTTACGTACATCCCTGCAGAGAATGAATCTCGTCTCACAGTCGTTTGACTCGCGTTTCGTTTTCAAACTTCGAATCTCGATTCGCTGGTTAAACCGTTATATTTATTTTTCGCGTTAACGACGAAAATGAGGCGAAAAAAAAAGGAAATAAAATTCGAGGATGTCTTTCTCGTTCCGTAGAAGAGGCAGAGGTGGGGGGTGTTGAAGGAGAACCGAGAGTACATGGGAACAGGACGATCGGAATTCGGAGGTTGCGAGGGAGGGAGAACCCAAGAGAGAGAAAGAAAGAGGAATTTATGCGAACTTGGCGAGGCTAACGAGGGCGGGCGTTCGGAGCCCCGAGTCCGGAGAGCCCGAGAAATCGGCTCTCCCACAGAGAAAAGGAGCCAACAGTCGAGCGAGAGAGAAAGAGAGAGAAGCTGTAAAGGTGAGTAGGCTGGACCAGCATGAAAACGTACAAGACTGCTGCAAGGGGAGAGAGCGTATACTCGAGTGTAAGAGAACGAAAGAGAGCCGAGAGAGAGAGAGAGAGAGAGGGAAGCGCGAACACGACTGCTCGCTTATACCGGGTGGTGCGGCGATGTAATTCCGGTGACCGGATCCACAGTTACCGAGCATCGGAGTTTCGCCGACTCTCGCAATTTCAGCCCCCGGAAGCAAACTTTTCTCCGTCCCTCTCCGATCCATTATCAACCAATCGTCCAAGGAAAACCAACTTTTCCCTTCGAAATTAAACCAAGGATAATACAATAATATATATCGTTCCTGACCCCGAATAAATTGTTTTCCAAACTTTGAAACTTTTGAGCGTTAAACGGCGGAGTTTGTAAAGACCGCGTTGCCGATTGAAAAGAAAAATCAAGAAATTTCGCGTACTCCCCCCCACAAGGAACGATCTACTAAATATCCTATCGCTGAACGAACATTATTTTCATTACGAATTTCTTCCGTCTCGTTTTAGGTTGGTTGGGATTCGACCTCCGCTTGGACACCCGATAGGTGTATCGGCGTAAGGAAAATACTCTCGGTGTACTTCGCGATGTACGCGGTAGAGCGCGGGACGCCGTGGAGACCGGGGTTGAGAAAAACGAAACGAAAAAAAAGGGAAGAAAAAAACGCGAAGATAAATTAAAGGAAAGCAAGAGGAGAGGACGAGGAGAGAAAGAGCGAAGGGATGGGAAATAGGGACAAGAAAAGGCGCCGCGTACGAGCGCAACGAGCGTGAGCGCCGGAGAGAGAAAGACATTTTGCAGCGAAGAATAATAATGAGAGAGAGAGAGGGAAACGAGGATGATGATGATGATGATGATGATGATAAATATATTACGCCCCGGGTACACTTTCGGCAACAATGGGAATAATCCAATAACGTAAAAAAATAAAAATAAAATAGTATCGAATAAAAAGTACGTACAACAATAAAAATAAGAACAGGAAACTTAAAAGATATATATGTCGGCAATAATAGCTATCTTATAAATACTGATAAAAATAATAATAGATCTCTCTTTCGAATAATAATTAAAAAGAGAGCGAGAGAGGGAAACGAAGACGACGATGGGGATAAGGAGAGGGTTGAAAGGTAGAAGCGATCGAAGTATCAGCTTCGATGGATATTTCCTCCACGTTTCGCACACGCGTTTGTTGCAACGCACCTTCCCCGATCGTTTCAACCTCCGCGTGTGTTCGAGGCACAAGGGGCGAAGGGTAAAAACCCTGGCGCAACCAAGGAAACCTTTCTCAAACGTAAAACTCTCGATACATCCTCCCCTTCCACCGTACATCGATCGATCCGTTCGACAATGCTTGTACCGCGATTAATTCTCACGGAGAATCAAACGGACGGAGCGAGCATCGAGTAATAGACGAGAACGATGAAACGATCAAGAGTCAAAAGCTCGAAGAACCTTCGGGGTGTACGAGGGCGTTCTTTTTCACGAGTCTCTCAAACTCCTCTCCTCTTTCTCATCCCCCCCCCCCCCCCACCCTGCTCCCCCGCCGCTGGCCCGTTACGAGAGAGTCCGTCTCGCGTTCTCGCGGGAACGCCACTGCGTTTCGGAGCTGCCGCGCGCGTTCCTTCGAACCACCCGGAACCGAGAGGGTAAACGAGAGAGAGAAAGAGAGCGAGAGAGATGCCGAACCCGCGTAGCTTTCTCTCTCCTCGGCGAACAGGTTTCTCGGTGGACAAGTTCGCGCAAGTCCGCCGGGCGAGGCGCCCGCGAAACGAAACGCGGAGATTCCAAGGAATTGGGGGGGGGGGGGGGGGGGGAGAGAGAGAGAGAGAGAGGCGCGTATATTTATACGCGTGGAAAGACAGAGAGCCAAAAAAAAGACGAGAAATCAAAAAATTCCACAAACGAAAAAACACAAAAAACCAAAAAAAAACAAAAACGTCCAAGAAGAATTCGCAACGCGGTGGCAAAAGGGAAAAGTTGAACCGGCGGACGAGAGATCGGGACAGCGATACTCGGAGCGACGACCGCTAACCCTAATCGACGAAAACTCTATCCGAAAGCTTGCCGTTGATCGATCGAACAACGGGACACGAGCGGGCGGGAGTTTCCCTCTCGGCGATTATACGGACAACGGAAAAACTCGATTGGATTATCCAATCGCGGATGTCACGTCCGGGGGGGCTTTAATTAAGAAAGGCCGAAACGTAAAAACCCAAACGTGCACGCTGGAACCCAGGAAATTAAACGAAAAAAAAAAAAGAAAAAAAACGCCGGAATAAAATAGAAAAGCGAATAATTCGCGATGAGAATTCTTTCGCTCGTACGTGAATACGGGTGCGCGCGCGCGTTACATTCGTCCGTCCGGTCGGCGCACCGCGTCGCCCGGGGTCCTCCTCTCGCGCCTTCGCGCGCCGAACGAACCGTGCGAAACTTTTAATTAAGAGGCCCACGCGCGCCCCCGGGATCCCGCGAGATCCTCTCTCTCTCGGAGCGTTCCGACCTCGCTCCCCGGACCGCCGGCGTTCTCGCGGTCTTTCCTCCAGCTCCGCCGGGGATATCGAACCTCGCGCGAAACGCGACTCGAGACGGAGAGTTCGTCGGTGGGGAAAAACGAGGGGAGAAAAAGAAGAAAGGTCGCGAGCGCGATAAAAGGAAAAAGGAAGGAAAGAGGAAAGTTTCGGGCGGTGTTCGAAGGGCGATCGCGCTCGGCGCTCGGGATCATCGAGGCGTACCTTCTCGGCGAGTTCCCGGCCGTTTTCCATGGCGTGCATTATGGCGGCGGAGATGCGGGTGTCGAGCTGCCTGACGGCTCTCTCGGCGTTCAACCCGAGGGGATCCGTTTTACCGTCGACGGCGACCACCAGACGTTCGACGGTCTCGACGTACCCGGACCACGCGAGGTCGAGCTCCGACGCCGGCTCGGTCAGGCAACCTCTGCGAATTTCGAAAAAAATAATGAAAGAAGGGATCCCCCCGGCTTTCCGAGGAGGTCGATCCGAGCGAAGGAACGATCCGAGCGATCGAAGCGAGGCGCGCTCGCGAATCGTTTCCGGGTGCCGACGAACCTCACGACGTTGGTGCAGAGTCCACCGCAGGGTCTGACGTTGGCTCCGATCCCGGCGCACTTCGGACAGTAGGTCATTCTGAGCAACGCCTCGTAGCACGCCGCTTGCTGGGGACTCGTACCGTAGAAGAGCGCGCTGTCCGTTCTGTCGAGGACCCTTCTCCCGAGCGTCAACGCTTGAACGAGAACCCTCGTCGCTTCGAGGCTCGTCCCGACGCTCCCCGATATCTGTTTCGGTATGTCGCCGAACGGCCGAGTCTCCTCGAAGCTCTCGTAAAGGCACTTTTTGAACTTGTCCGTGAAGTCGTTCCGGCTCTTCGGATCGATCGCGTAGTGATAAGCGATCGGGAACAAACGCGCGAAAAATTCCTCGAAGCGTTCCTCCAGCATTTCCCGAGTCAACGGCTGTTGCAGAGTATCGGGCGTGTTTTCCGGCGACACGTAATCCACCATCGCCCGATAGAGAGCCTTTATCGAAGGCCTGCTCTGGATCGACATCGACCGATAAACCTGCTCGAACAGCGTCAGCGTCTTGTTCTCCGATTGTCTCGCCAGCGCTGTCACCGTTTCTGCGAACATCGTTTCGTTATTCGTACCTGCGAATTCCCCCCCCCCCTTCTCGAACCTTTCGGTTTGTTCGGGTTCGACCCTTCGATCCGACTCTCGCGAACCGAAACGTTCCGGCTCTCGGTTCGACTTCTTTTTCCATCTTTTTCCGTTGCGATCGCTGTTTTTTCGGAAAAACGAAACACGGACGCGTCGCGATTTATTTCGCGAGAGCGAAGCGTCGCGGGTGAACCCTCCGGGCAACGGTTCGTCGCTCGTTCCTCGTTGGCCGTTGAGGCGCGGCCCGAATTATTATCGACGCGTCGACCCGCTAAATTTTACGACCCCCGTGGTACGACCCCCGATGAGAATCGAACGCCGGTCGAAACCCCGTTATTGGATTAATTATCGAATCTCGAGCTCCCTCTCCCGATCCAATCTTAGTTTAATTATCGGTAACGCGTCGATTGCGAGTCTCGCTCGGTTTTCGCGCTCGGCGCGTGTTCGTTCGCGTCGTTCCTTTCAAATTTCTCCAATTTTCATAAAAATCCGTAGTTTCGCGTTCCCCGTAATTTCGACTGAGCGAAAAAAAAAAAAGAAAAAATAAAAATAAACAAAAATATATAACGAAACATGACAAAGTTCCTGAAACGCGATGAAAATATTTTTTCAAATACGACGGAACGCGAAAAAAAAAAAAAAAAAAAAAAAAGAAAAAATAAAGGGAAAGAAAA
>JAPYZI010000497.1:0-50411 GCA_030523105.1 Ophioninae sp. A BG-2022a
AACATAAATCTATGTTCTCTGCAAGTGCATATTAGAAAAGAAAGAAAAACAAATATATTACCTTGATTAAACGTGTTGGTCCACGGTCACGAAGCTTCCCGTATAACCTCAAACCTAAATAAACAAAGCTGGCACAAAAGGCAAGATTAGATCTATAATCAAAACGTAAATTGTCTGATACTTCCTTGGTCGATACAATTCTAAAGTAATAGTCAAGTATCTCTAGTAGTCAAATAGTAATTTTATTCGATAGCGGTTTTTTTGCCAAGCGTTTAACTGAGCTGTCAATAAGTCAGTTTCACGATGTGCGCTGGTTGTATTACTATATTTTTGGTACACGAACTACAATGCGACGCGTACAGGCCGTATGTAATACTAGGTTTCCGGACGAATTTTCGGACGTTTCTTATACACGCGCGGCATAGGAAGATCGGACTCCTTTCCTCTAGTCCCCTTGGTGGATCCACTGTGTATGCTTATGATGGGTATGCTACTGTCACGGTGCTAGACGTTGGGCTCACGGCGAATCGTACGCGAACGGTACGGTGTACTGCCACCGGAAAAACGGAACGGTGGAGGTACGCCGTGGAGTACGCCGTGGAGTACGGCGTACCGCGAAAACTCCCGTACCGGAACTGTACCAGTACGGTACGGGAGTTTTCAGAATACTGATATAGTATCGTTACGATACTGAAACAGTACTACTGCTTTACAGGTATCTGTAAAGCAGTAGTAGCAGTAGTACTATAGCTGTATTTATACCGTATGCTTGAAATGTTGCTGCAATGCGCTTAGCGTACTAGCGCCGTACTTTCACCGTTGCCGGTATAATATCGACGCAGTACCTTTAACATACTATCACCGCGCCATTATCGCACATATACAGTACGATCAATGAATTTTGTTTTTGTACGTTTTCTTGTTTTCACAATAAAGGGTGCACACAATTATATTTTATTTGCGAAGGTTCTATTGAATTTTTTTACACAATACATTCACGTACATGTACATTTTTTACAAAATACAATTATTTTTTAGATACAATGATTTTTGTGCGTCTTTTAAGAGAGCGCATTCTCCCCCCCCCCCCCCCCCAATTCCCCGATCTCAATAGTAGATTCCTACGGACCTCTGAAATGACTCATCGGAAGTTCCCGGAATTTGGCCCGACAATGTAAAATTGATAGACAAACGGCTGTCTTCACCCCAAACTTCTCAAAACGAACAAAAAAATACCGTTTGCATTACCACGCGACGTCGCAAAACACAACTTTTGGGACATCAAGAGTTTGTTTTTGCCACATATATCGGGAGATCCGTGGGAATCTACAATTTATAGATATTCATTTACGATTCACAGAAAATATCGTCCGACATTTGTGACGTTGAATTCCGGCGAATGTCGGGAGCAGCGCACATTTTGACATTTTCGGTAGGTGGATAGTGGGATATCGCTTTCATAGTGATCACGGTTGCACAATAGGCTGTCTCCTATCACGTCGACGAGAATCTGAAAACGAACGAAAAGGCATTAAAATTTTATAAAACGGGATATTCTGCGCTTTGTTTTTCTCCATGCCTCTACTCAGACCACTTTCTTAACAGAGTCATGGTGAAAAAAATTAATAATATCAATACATTTCGGGCATCAATTTAAATTAATAATTTCTGCAAATTTTATCTCGGAATAGGCTGTAAGGTTTTTTCATGACTTATAATAATAATAAATATATAAGTTTAATATTTGCTTTCATTACAGTCTGACAACATACACTTTTTCATATTCTCATTTCAATATTTTTTTCGCCTCGCCTGCTCTTTCCGGAAGAACTCGTTTTCCCTGTCCTACGCTTCTCACCATTAGCTCTCGCCTTCTCCTACCAAATTTTGTACAGTACTCTTCTATTTTCCGATAATATTCATTATTCCCTTTATCGCCAGCATGTCTACTTCCGCCACCCATTCACTCTTTTTTAGCCATCTTAGATCCCCGTTCCAATCCCTTTTACATATCTCGCCACTCTTCTTTTTACATATTCTGCACCTCCAATCGTTTTCATCTTTCTTCCTCGCCCTTCCAAAATATTCAACTCTCAGTGCCCACATTGCCTTGTCATTTCCTTTTACCCCCTTTTCGGACGAATACTTCCATGGTCTTTTTCTACTGTGTCCTAGTATTTATATGTTTATTTTATTCTTTCCTCTTTCCTCTCTAAAAAATCTTTTTTAAGTTCTCCAGTCTTTCCATAATTTTTAAATCCATTTTCTCCATTTTCCATTCCATTTGAATCATTACTATGAGTTTCTAAATTCCCGTATCGCTGAAAACTGTCTCACAATGCTTATCCCACTTTGATGGAGTTTATTAAGAAGGAGCCGCACTCACTCCCATCCTCGACTCCCGATCTTAAAAATAGATTCTCGCGGAAGTCCTGAACGGCTTATCAGGATTTTACGAAATTTGGGCTCATTATGTGGAATTCATAGATGAACGGCTGTCTTCTCACTACATTTCTGAAATCCAAATAAAGAAATGTAGATTTTATGACCATGCGAATACGGTGATGGAAATTACATGAAATAAAGGGTTTGGCTAATCTCACAACTCGGACGCGCAGTCGCGGCGCGTTCTTTCGAACAACTCCTACAGATTTGTAAACTCCTTCCGAAGAATTCCTGGATAATTGAACCTGAAAGAAATGTATACAAACCCAAACAAACTATATAAAATACTTCCAAATTACAAATGACGTGGATTTGAATTCTCTCACTCTAACGTTTAATTACACTCGCGACATGTTTTTTTCCTTAGGAAAAGCACAATTTAGCTCAAACAGAGAAACTCGCGTATCTCGTGTTTCGCGTCAATGCTCACAATGGCGGGCTTCTATCAGCACCGTCGTTGAAAATGGCAGGATTCAGTCGACCTCGTATCACGCCGCTCGCCGTAATCTACTAAGCATAACACGCGTAATAAGCGACCAATGGCAGCTCCGCTGTCCCTTGTACCCTAGCTCTGATTGGAGAATTCTCTTCGATCATTGCGAGATATGTGTGCAGACCAAAAGAGCCTTCGTATATGTATTGAGAAGGCACATTTGAAGGTGCCTTCAAATGTGCCTTCTCAATACATTATTTTTTTTTACTATTTTTCTCTGAAAATTGCATCCTCATTCTTCAAAACGTGTTTTTTAACGTCGAATTATACAAATACGCCGTACGGGTACGTCGTACGATTTAAAAAATTCGTACACGAGGTGCACGGCGTACTCCACCGTACCGGTACGGCGGGGTACGCCGTGGCGTACGGCGTATTGGTACTGTATCCATACTGTGCGCACGTACGTGGACGATACAGTACCGGTACGGCGTAGCTGGGTATCTCGCATCCAATAAGGAAAATACACACACACACACACGCGCACGCACGCACACACGCACGCACGCACGCATACAGCCTAACGCGCACGGAAATGGAACGACCTTTGTGTCGCGCAAGTGCCAAACGGTATCATAGTCCTATTGGCCAAAGTTGGCTACCTATTGGCTACCTGTGCGACGCTTCTGGCAGAATACGAAACTCTTGAAACAACGGATTTCCAGTACGCTGGTACAACGTATTCCCCTATCTTGTATCCACTCCTTTACCCCAGTCTCCATACCCTACGCACATACGTGGAGGCTACGGGGACGTTACAGTGTACTCCACCGGAGCGGTACACGAGCAGTGCGTGACTGCCTGGATCCCAAACGATCTTATCGAACTCTCAAACTCTCTCTAACCATTTTATCTAACTTATATTACGTTTGAGGCCTTGTTTCCAAGGTTTAGTATTCCCTACGTTTGTAAATAATGAGCAGGGTACCCCTCACGTTTGAAACGACCCTGCGGTTACTTGCGGTCTTACAAAAAATGCTCATATTTCGTTAAGTATGAACTCTCAAAGGATTTTATCGAACTCTCAAATCCTCTGAAACGATTGTCAATGGATAAAAAAGAATTGTAAAACCTCGTTTTTTACGGATTTAAAACAATCTGGTTGCTGACTTGACGCGACAATTACAATTGTTTGTTTTTGGAAAAATTACGCTCCAACGATTTTTATTTTCTCTCAAAATTTCTCAAACGATTCCGAAATAATTGACATTTATTTAAATTATTTATGATCATATCGGGAGGCCACCTTCACGGAGGTCACTGCGCGCGCAAGCGATGCGGAAATACTGTGCTCGGCATACTTGTCCCCATAGTTCAAATCCTGCAGACCGCGATATTTACACCTCTTCAATCTCCCTAAAACGGAGCTTCGCTCGAATCGTGTTGGAAACTCGTAATCAATCGCCCATCGCCGGTACTTCTTTTGTTGTACATTTATGATAATTATATTGAGCTTTATTACGTCGTGATAATGTTTTTTGCAAGCGCGAAACTGACCTAGGTAGAATTATGATAACGCAGCGAGATAGCGTTTATGCAACTTTAGGTGGTCACACAAGGATGTGCGAACAGCTGATATGAAAGTTCAAGTCTTGTCGTGACAGTTCGTCTTTATCTAACGACATTGATCATCGTTTGACGTCGTGAACAATTCTCAACGTTTCGGACGGCTCTCTTCCCTAACGTGTGCGCCCCGAGAAATCTATCAAGGTACGTTTGCTCGTCGAAGATTTTCTGCGTTCTCATTGTTTGATGTAGTTAGCCTACGCCTCTATTATCGTAGAACCTTTAGACAGAAGTTTGAGAATCGAAAATTTCTATCAAGAAAGTCATAACCAACGTTTTACTTTTGCACATTCATAACTTCCTATTTGATGGGAGATCAAACGCGCAGACCCCTGAAATGGGTTTGTGAAATTAACTTCAGAGATTGTTCAGATTTGGAACTTTAGATAACAAAATCAAACGTACAGACCGATGCATTTGTTTTGCAGAATGCCCTTTTGAATTTGTATGGGTTTCGAAAATTAAATAACAGACCCAAACATATCAACCTCCCATGAAGAGCAAACGCACAGAGTACTTGGTTAGGTTTTGAATGCGATAGATGGAGTAAATGACTTTACCGAGTACATCTTTGACCAGCAAAGTTCCATAAGACAAATGTTCTATATGGACTCATAACACAAATGTTTCTTCAAACAGATGTCTGGAAACAAGTGCAGGAACTGTGGTTCCACGGATATAGAGACCGACCCAGCGCGCGGAGATGCAGTCTGTACGCAATGTGGTTTTGTATTGGAGGACCAGCTGATCGTCAGTGAAACCACTTTCGAAGAAGGTGCTGCGGGGAACATGATGGTGCTGGGTCAATTTGTGGCCAACGATAGCACAGGCGGTGCCACGGGTTTTGGCACAGGTTTGTTATTCGTTTAGCGTATGAAGACCTTTACTGTTCACTTGCGCATGTTTTATATATTTTTGATGAACGAAGATCACATCTGAAAAGAAAAGGTAACTTCATTCAATGTTATTGAAAGTATAAGTGACAAAGTCTTGCCCACTGTCGGAGGGGCCATTTAGGTGTAGCAAATGCTATGAACCTGAGTCTGGGAGTTGTGCATCTGTGCTGTGTGTATATCAGACTTTATAATACATTTATAATAATGTATATACTAAATGCGTAGAAGCCTAGCATCGAGTGAAACATATGTTTGATACTCTTGCAGTTAAAGTCGTTTATAGCAGAAAAGATGAATAAACGATGTACCAGCTTAATCGGGCAATGGTTTTGTCCCAACAATGATGGTTACTTTGTTTGCAAAGCTTGTGATATCGACATACAACATACCTGAATTTGAAAGTTTCATCACTGGACTGCTAACTTTGACTTGATTCCAGCGTATCACGTAAGCGGCAAGGAATCCAGGGAAATCACAATCCAAAATGCAAAGAAGGGCATCACCCACTTATGCCAGCAATTACGGTGAGCTAACTTTTACTTTGACAAATTGTTTCTCTCACAAGTTCTAAAGGGTGCAACAAAGGAAAATGATGGGTTTCATTCAAATATATACGACGAATAGAGTTCGTGGAAAAGCATAGACATGTAAATGTTCGCTTGGCCATTAATTATGGGCTGATCTTTATAGGTATTTTGGTTCAGGCCCAGCATGGAAATTTTGTAAAGTTAAATGGCCCATTTTGGGTCTATCTAAATCACATTCAATTTACTTGTCCTTATTGTTGCAGAGGTCCATCTTTCACCGTTTGAGAAACGGGCCATATAAGCTCACTTTGGGATGTCCTTTAAAATTAATAATTTTTACAAATAGGAACTTTGATGAAATGTTGGGTATGAACCAGCTGAGTATTTTTGAAGCGAGGCCCATTGCAAATCCAATTGAGAAGGTTTCTACACTGTTTTGTCGTTTTTCATAGATTGAATCAACATTGTATCGATACATCGGTTAATTTCTACAAAATGGCTGTGAGTCGACATTTGACGCAAGGCAGAAAACAGGCCCACAATCACGCGGCTTGTGTTTATATCACTTGCCGCACGGAAGGAACGGCTCGTATCCTTTTATTTCTTCAATTATATCGCCGGGAATTGTTTACGGTCACGGGAACGCTGTCTTCCCCGCAATACTTCGGCATGTAACAAAAGCGAGGGCTGTAATTTTAAAGGCTTGTAGGATTGGAAAAAAAGCAAAATAGCATCTAGCGCAACGAAAAGATGTATATTCGACCTTAATCTATCGCACAGATATGTTAATCGATATTAGTGATGTCCTTCAGATTTGTGTTCACCAACTGGGGCGTACCTATTTGCGATTCACGCAGGCTCTGTGCATCAACATACCTTCGATGGGTGAGTTTTTCACGTTTCGTTTAGTTATACGTTTAATAATATTCTTGTAAATATACAGAATACAGGTTCAGAGGCCTCTTTTCATTCGAATTATTTTTAAGAATACATACGCATGCAAAACAAAATTACCTTCTTATATTTATAATAATTATTGTAAGGCTAGTTTTTGCGAATTGCAATCAGATTGGTATAACCAACGCAAGAGCACTGACAAGCACTTCACAATCTTTTATGTATAACGGAAGATGCGAGTTCTTTCCTGTGGACATTTACACCCTTTCGGTAATGCGTTCCGTGCGATCTGTTTGTACACATTTTTTATATGCTTGAAAAGTGAGATGGATGCAAGTCCGCTATCTCACAATTATCAATGATTCCATCGTAGTATATGGAATTTATGTCAGCCATTTTTTCACAGATTGCAATGGCTCAAGTATCAAAATGCGTGATTTTACAATAGCTAGGTCGAGTGCCTCTTCAATTTGCGATTAATTCAACCAGAAGATCATTTTTTAAGCCTCACGATTAGTTTCGTGTGGTACACAAGTCGGCAATGCTTTTTGTCCTTATCGCAAATATCTATGAGTCATGAGTCCTTCGCATCATAGACGAACGTAAACTGTAAAAAATTGAAGCCATTAGGTCCAAACATTTGCGAGGGAGTTCCGAAAAACATTACTTGGACTGTTTTACCGAGAGGATTGTTCACCATTCGCCCGCAAGATTTGCTATATCTTATTACGCGTTCGAATCAGGATAAAACGAGGAGATTTGTGGTCTTTGGTATCCGTTGCTCGGCACAGCGGTAAAAACAGCTTGACGTGCATTTTTGGTTCGAAGCTTTTAGAAACTGGATTGTGATCAACAGAGTATCGGATATTAAACTCGAGGCTGCACAAGTAGTGAACAACCTGGCGCGCAAAGATTTATTTTTTAGAAAATCCATATAGAACGTTACATAATTGACGTTGGATGATTTTTGAGAATGGCGACGGGGCTTCTACGAGCCGGCTGAGAGAAGAGTTGTTATATCGATGAAACTCGAACTGGTCGATCAGTCATCGACGGAAGGGCCATAAAATATGAGCTCGGGAATTTGTCCTCCCTGTACTCCCGTACCGTTTGTACTCTCGGAACTGCACTGAAATTGAAAATTTACACTGCCGATAGTGGCCTCGGACATGCCTTCCTGTCCGAAATAACTCAACTCTCCGCCGTCTAGTATAGCACTAGCCGTATAAAAACATTCCGGCTCTATGCGTATTGGGCTCTCAAAATACACGTGGAACGTGTTGCTTGATCCATCGGAGAAGAATTTTGTGTGATTTTCGGATAAGACCCGACCGAGTCTCTTCAACTCGATTCTGACGTTGTAATCTGCGGCACCCGATGAACTCCCGTACAATCCAAAGCCAATAACGAATATTCGCTTGTCAACGCTGAACTGTATAGAATCGCATCTTCCCCTGTAACGCCACTGATTCGATCGGTAAGCGCACGACAGGAAACGATGACAAACCTGTGGACGATACACAAAGAGCAACGTTCGTTACTGCGAAACTTCGATAATGATGCAATAGTGAATTTTCGACCAGCGTCTCTCCCTCGCGATGATAAATTCTGAAAAGTTTTGAAAATTTTGGAAAATCTCAAAACTTTTCAGACTTTATCAACCTGAAAATCTCACCTGGGTTTTCAATCCTTGACGCGCCTTGATCGGATAACGCAAATGGGGCTTTGTGCTGGCGGTAAAGTGAAGGAAAAGATCAATCGTTTCTTGCTGCGAGAGAATGCCGGTTTGCGCAACGCTGTTCGCGAATTCCTCGACGCTCATCGCTGGGATTCGTATTAAATTCAATGCGGAACCTGCAGAAAATGTCTTCATAAGATCATAGGTATGGGGTGAAGGTTGCAATTGTAGAACAGGGAAGAGAGAAGCAGAATTGTTATCTCCACCTAGAAGTCGCCTTTGGTTGACCGGTGTGGGCTCTAGTTCTTGTCTGATGCACTCTGCTGGTGCCCATCTTAGCGCTGCTTCCCACAAATGAATCTCCTTGCAGTTCAACGTTTCCCTGGACAAAACTGATTCTAGGGTGTGTATGTCAATGTCTAGAAAACCGTCAGATTTTAGCGCCACCTCAGCCTGTTGACAAATGTTTCAACCGATCGTTAACACTTTGACCAACATGTTCCAGGTCAAAGAATTTTTACATAATCATTTAGGGTCTTAATTCGATAGAATTCACGTCATATTAATCACTCGTCTATTCATCCACATTTACGTTCTACTTTGTTTCTTGTCGTGGTATAGCATAACAATAATTCATCGATACAATAATCAGAAATAATGTAGAGACGAGTGAACCCGTGCTTAATTGAAAACGCTTCAATTCGACACATGAATTCGATACGGTCAAGCAGTTCCAGATTAAGCCAGCGCAGAGCCTGCAGCTAATTTTAACAACAGGCCTACGATTCTATTACAAATATAAAATAACGCTTTTACAAACTCTTCTCGGTTCTGAGTATCTAGAGATAGCACCAGTACAATTATTTTATTTCAGTAAATCACATTCAATTTTCGTCAAGATGAGGTTATTTGAACGTTTCTGTTACATATTTAGTTTTTTATGCGTAGATTTTGGTATAGTACATTTTTCGCTGCAAGTGGTCATCATTAAGGAGAAGCAAACGCTTAAATACGTTTTCCCATTTTGGAAATACTGGTTTGATGAAATATCCGTTATAAGTTTATAAAACTGCAGTTTCGGAACCTCATGTTTTTTGTTTGCTTGTAAATTTGAGCAGTCACTTTTTTCAGTAGTTTGACAAAATGCACAAATACGTTGTTCAGCTTCTCTTCCGAATCGTTTTGGTAAGCACTGTTGATATTTGGAGTTCTTATACTTTTTTTTACGCAGTAAGAGATTTTAACATATTGATGGTACGCTTCCGGTGCGAGTCTTCCAGGGATGCTGAACCGATAAAATTGGTTCCTGCTATATGGCTAATCCGGCACTGATGTCAAGTCATTACAAGATTGTCCATTTCAGCGAAGATTCGGTAATTGGATATCAGCACATAGTTCCTGGGGGTCTCGAATACGCTCCTTACTCGGTTTCAATACGTCCACTTTGTTTTGCCTCCGGGCTCCCACGCAAACAAGAGCTGTGCAATCTTAAAAGTCTGAAGAGCTGATAAATGCCAATTTGAAGAATAGCCACTGTAATTATATGAAGGGTTCCCATTGTGGCTGCCGTGCCGAATTCCGCTGGTCTTTGACGACGCGACAAAAGATGCGTTCAATCGGAAGTGCCTTATTCCTGTTGTTTTAGCGTTATATTCCGTTTATTTTTGTACTCGTGGGAATAAAGTCGACAATTTCTACGCTGCAAAATGACGATTCGTTTATTCAGTTCGACCCATTCGTTCCGTAATAATAACCGTTTATTTTCAACATACTCTCATTGGTCATTCTGTACAAGCTAGCTTCTCGAATTCTCATTACACAATTGTATTCATAATCGTACGGTTCGTAAGCAACATTGAACGTTCATTAACCAAATACTGTTCAATACCTTAAGATATCGAATAATCCTTTTTTTTAAATTAAAATTGATGTATGACATTAATTTCTGTTGATTCTGAAAACGCAAAGAGAAAAAAGGCACGACGTTAAAGCGTGCGTCGTGGAAATGCAACGGAATTTTGTTACTTTTTTTGTACTCACGGGCAAAATCCTTCGAAGCGGTTTCGGAGCTTCTGCAAAGTTTCTTAACCTCAAATTCGCATAAAATGATTGTGAGTTTTAAAAACAATAAAACTGAAAAATAGGGAAAATTTTCGTCGCGTTCAAATTACGCAAACTTCAGCATCGCACAAACGGAATAGTGGACACCGAAAGGGCTGATAATTGCACTTCATGATGAATGTAACTCTCCGTAGCAGGCTTATCGCGCAGCCAGGATAAATATTTATTCGTCTATCGATAAACATTACTTTCACGATGAGGCATTTTTCCACCAACATTCCATTATCATTAAAGTTCTGCTCAATAGGAGGACTCGTAATTTGCAACACACTCGCATTGTGCGTAACAAGAGTGGAAGTACTGAAATCTATGTTATGGCAGGTAAATGCGGTACTTTGTAACAGGGTTCTAGTGCGCTGGAGCTTATAACCAATGCTTCGATAGAGACCAAAAAAGTGCGAGTTTAAATGAGAACGAATTCATCCTGCCGCTTGGTGTCCTGGAGAACCGTTTGAGTATTATTCGTATTGAAAAAGTTATGTCAATACTTCGGTATAAAGTTAGTGCTCAATAAGATGAAGAATTCCTAATTACAAAAAGCTCAGCCTTATCAACTGGTGCGTTTAATTTGACAAATTTACGGATTCGCGATCTGAAATTTTCAATTTAAGCCAAGTACAAAAATTTTTGCGGCGTTGAGAGATAATACGCAAGGGTACACTTAATGCTCTCGATATTTGTAGTTTCCACATTTTTTGTTTTTTGTTTATCATCAGGATTGAGACGAAACGTCGCGTGATTCAATATAAGAACGTACATGAGAAGTGTCCAGAATTTTTCTCAAAAATTACAGGACTCGAGTACTTGAAATTGTTTCTGTCGCCATTCGTTTACGGAAACGGAGGGTACGCTTCTTGAATTATAGAAATCTGTGAATCTGTGTTCTACTTACTGTGAAACAATAGCTGAGAAAAATTCCAAAAACTATTGTTTGGGGAATCGTTGATAATTTTGTCAAATACATTATTCTGGCGTTGTATATGCAAAAATAAAGCATACGAGAGAGGTTTCGTTTCAAAATTCATCGACATGGTACCTCGCTCACGTCGATCACCCTAACCTTTGTATTTTTTCATTCTAAGATCGAAGTCTCCTCACTTCGAGCGTATTCCAACGCAAACTGGTAAAATACGTGAAATATTTTAAGTATTTACGATATTGATTATTTCGTAAAGGCCAACGAGTGCCCCTTCGCCAGGATCTAATTAAAATCCCCAAGATTGGACGCAAATTGGGTTGAGATCTTGTTGCATCGTACCGTTTAATGTTTCGAACATCCTCTAATCACGAGGCTTCGTGTCAATCGAATGCCAAAAAATTGTGCTAATGGGAGGTGTTGCCTTCGGTCCTTCGTTACAATTTGCTAATCTGCACACTTGTTCCTTCGTTTCGGTACATTTCGTTGGTTGATCAGAATCGGAACGGAGTGAAAGTATCGCGAAGCGAGAAGAGTTGTACTGGGTTCTACGTAATTAAGATTCCTCGCGAAAGTGCAATTTCTATCTATCTTTAACACTCCCGTAGCGCATTGCCAATCAGGAGAAGCCGCTACTTTCAACTTACTTGGGCATCAATGACTTCCCAGCAGCGTTGCATGAGATCTGGCTCTTCGAATAGGCGAGACTGGCTCAGTAGGAGACACGCGTTTTTTGCTGTTAGGCTTGTTTCTAAGTAGCTGACGCATGCTCGTGCCAGATGTGGCACGATGTACTTTTTGGCCACGTACAATGTGGCCAAAACTGTGTCCGCTTCTAAGTGTACTTCATCACAATACATGTATCTGTAATGAGGCGGAAGAGTAGTTATTAATTACAAACAGTGTGTGTTTAATAACTGCTCCCAATTGAAGAATGGTATGTTTTTGAGAAGATGGTCATACATAAATACAGGGAATCTTTGGTGCCTTCCAAGAATGCAACATATTCAAATATGATGTAGACTTACTTTAACAGCGCGAGGAACGCAGCTGGCTCCACGTCGGGCACTTCTATGTCTTTCTTATTCTCTGCTAAGCCGCCGTAAAACATGGCGTAAAATACAGAACTACCAGTGGCCAGTACGTACTTGTGAGCTGGTATAGATCGTGTGTGACCTGCAATCAAATGTCTTCCGTTGAGATTCTTTACAATCACTGGTATTGACAAGATTTGATTCACCAATTTTTTAACATGATTTTTTACTAATCTACTATCAACATTACATCAATAATGTTGAGGTGATAGTATCCTTTATCATTCATTGTGAAGCATCTAAGTCATTGATGCAAAATTGTACCCATGATATACAATACAATAGGTTTTACAAATTTTTGTGTAATTGTCTTTGAA
The DNA here is from genome assembly GCA_030523105.1 of Ophioninae sp. A BG-2022a. Classification (NCBI taxonomy): domain Eukaryota; kingdom Metazoa; phylum Arthropoda; class Insecta; order Hymenoptera; family Ichneumonidae; species Ophioninae sp. A BG-2022a. The sequence continues at coordinate 12,951 of JAPYZI010000497.1, forward strand.
ATTGCTATGATAATGGATTTCTGGTTGGATTGTTCGCTAATCGAAGCAACGGTGAAAAAGTACATTTTTATACCTAAAAGGACATATTTTATGAGATATTCATCAAGCTAAATTCAAACACCTATCGGGTGGAACGTTTCCGTAGCAACAACGCTATTAATAAATTGGCCAGAATGCGATTACATGTTTTTACTTTTGGAATATTGTAAACACGGGTTATGTAAGGTAATATTTACCTGGGCTACCAACAATGAATTGTATATCAGCCATCAGGTGGTTATTGAACATAGCAGCATTTCGTTCCCGTACAGTTGACTTTGTAGCTTGCCAATTTGGATCTTGAGTACAATCCTCGAAGGTTGGTAGACTGAGTTGTGAGATCGGTGAAGACAGAGATGAGAGTGGAGAAACAGGAGCACTTTGCGGCTGATTTATGACATCCTCGCGTTGCAGTATCATCTGTGGCACGTATGGTGCAAGCGGTGGTGGTGAACCAGAGACATTGTTGCTCGGTGACTCCGCTAAAACATTATTACTGTTACAAAGTTTTCTATCGAGAAGCTTACACGTTCGGCCTGACAAAAATAATGGATATGACATTTGTGCATTTTGTTCGCAAGATAGGTGCAACCCACAGTAGACAGGAAGAGTTTAGTTCTGCCTCAAAAACTGTAAAATATTGCATATCTTACAGGCTTACAGTACTGTTCATTAAATAAAGTTCATTCGCATTAATATTAATCAATATCGTTGGTTCATCGGAGAGCAGAATTTGATGAAAACTTTTATCAGTGGTATGAAAACAGGCATTTGGTGAATGCTTTTATTGCTAATACTAAATATGAGTAACATATTTAAGTTGCAGTTCTTCATCAATGATCCTATAACATTGATTCTCCGAATGATCTCTTAAATTTGTTATAAAGAACATGGACAGGCTAAAAATCTTGACTTCCACTATAACCCAACATCCAGAAACTTTGAAACTTCTCTCTTTATACATTGTCCTTCATTGCCAGCTGTGATTTAAGGGTACTAGTTGTTTTGTGCAAATCGTTCTGGCACCCTCCATACTGTTGAATTGTTAGCATTGAAGCAAATCGCAGCAGAATGTCTCGTGTACTGTTTAGGAAAAGAATTTTTGCAAGTAAGGTATGACAGTTGCGCGGTACATGCGGTCTTTCGGGTCAAGCTGACCTGGGCCAGTACTCGGATGGGTGATAGCATAAACTCAGCAATAACAGATCCCTTCGGGTCGTCAGAAATTGCACAAAAGTCCACGAAGCACACGATTTTGACCAGCTTCGAGGTTATGTTACGCACGATTCGATCGGAAGTACTCGCATGGCGGAATAATATTTCATACGAATTTATTGTGTTTTACCGTCAGTAAACATCTTTCGATGAACAACAGTCAATCAGCTGCGGCAGTGACCGACGAATCCCTGCGCTTTCTTTTTTCTTCCAATTCTCCCGCTACATTTCGAACGAAAAGTCGAAACAAGCGAGAAGCTGCACCGACTGTCGCCACAAAACTTCCCTGCCGTCCATTGGCACAAACAGCTTCGCCGTTTGTCAAACAACAAAAAAAAATGTCTCGACTCGTTGTGCTCCGTTGCGAACGAAAACGGGAGAATTCTTCGGCGCGCACTCCGCAATGATTATCGAACCCGAAGTAAGCCGACGAACTCGTGAGCCTTCGAGAAATTCTCCGTACAGTGTTCTTGTACGCTTCTGTGTGCTCACTTCGTACACGCACGCACTGCATTACCCTTCTCGTCACAAAACAATCGATAACTTCGCGGTTAATCTGCACAATCCCGATTCACATGGGCCAACTTCGATCAATCTTTTTTCATTCATTGGTAAAACCTTGCAGTTCTTTTTCGCGGGTTCGCGGAAATACACGCGCGTTCATACTGCCCAGGTTCGTTACCGATCGCAACTGACATTTGCGCGCAATTGCGGTTATTTATCTCGCGACGGGTGATATTTTACGGCGGTTATTTACCCGTTCGTGCATGCGAGACAAAGAGGACGTCAAGTTTCCCCTCGAACAGCTGATATTCTGGACATCGACGCTGCCGGTGTGTGAAGCGTCACGCACAGAAGAGAAGAGGGGTGGTTCGATTTCGTTTAGGAATCTTGCACAATTTTGAAGAACGATCAAATTCGTCGAGGTATCACGTACATCGCGGAATATTCAGCCCAATGATGGTTACTGAGAATATGCTTGATTTTACAATTATCTTACGAGAAGGGGAAATTGACGCGCATTGGATGGAGGATGTGCGCGCGGCACACACGCGCCTGCTCGTTCGAACTTGACACGTCTACCAACGTCGCGTATCAATTGTGGTCAGTTTTCTGGAGTTACTGAAAATGAAGATCATTCGATTTCCAATGTTGGTAAAAAAGATGACGAGTTGAAAGAGTTATTGACTCGAGAAGTTCTTACGATTTCAACGTAAACAAAGCAAGTTACGCTAGTCTTCTGCGCACACACCGATAGCGCGGCAGTTATTATCCCGAAAATGACAGTTTGGTTGATGAAAATACGTTTCGGGTAAAACCAACCGGCACTAAAATCTTGTAAACGGGCACGGTCGCAAAAATTTCAGTGATATCCAAACGAAAAATAGTGATACAAAAAAAGACATGGAGCAATAAATTGCAAAATAAATGAATTTAAAGAATTAGGCTTGTAATACTAATCACCCGTGGATCAATGGAATTTTATAAGAAACCGAACAATCAAACAAAAAAGAATTGACAATCTTGATAATCAAGGAAATGTTGCATCTGTTAGAATTAAACGAAAAAATGTCAGCACTCTAGTAAATAATCCATTTAATTATTACTAGTAATATTTATTACAGGGAATAAAAATATTGTTTTTGGCATCACACGTTTTTTTTTCTGGGGCCTTTCACTGCCATATCTTAACTATAACGACATTCATGTATAATTTGTTGTTATAAGGAGTTATTGATATACAAATTGGTAGAAATATTCCAATTTTTCTATGAAACGAACGAAAACCAGTTTTTAAAGATGTCATTTTGGTTCGTACCATCAAATCGCACTTCTCTGCCGATGAAAATGATTTCGATCCATTGTTTTTCTAAGACCCAAATGTGTATATAATCACTCAAATTGGTATTCTCCACGAGGATTTGCACAAAATTTCCGAAAACCAATACAGTTGCTGTGATCGCCGAAAATAGCTTTCCTAAAGACGAGACCTGCCTCAATCCCGTTTTCTCAGCTGCCAAAACGGCGGATTCACACTGTTCCGTCCGTATTCTGTGTTTTTTTAAAAACATTTTATTATGTTCGACCGTCTAATCATATACAACATCATTTACCATCATATATAAATTAAATATACATAAATAATTTTGCACATTGAAAGTCATATAAATATTTCGTTTGGGTAAACAAAAAAAAATAATTCGTATAAGTTCCGAAGAGTGTTTCATTAAATTAAATTAAGATTGAATGTTCGTTCAATAAAATAAAATTTAAAAAGAATTCAATTAGAGCCAATTGAAGTCAAGGAAATGGAGGAAAATATTAAAAAAGAAATTCTTTTATATTTACCAACATTTTGCATTTTATTTATTTACGTAAGTAAATTGTTTGAATAAAACTAATAAATAAATTATATCAAAAATTCAATAGAATTAGATTTAAAAAATATTTCATGAAAATTATATAAATTTACGCGAATATGTGAGTAAATAAATCAAATGACACATGGATAAATTAACGATAATACGTAAATGAATATGCAGTCATGCGTAAAAATAATTACCTGGGCCGGGTCAAAGCTACACTTTGCACAACCTGAACACGCATGCAAAATATCACAATTAATTGGAGCGCTGATAAGCCAGTCCGTTTTCGTCTATCATTCGCAGCATCACGATTCCGTGATGAAAGAGGCGATAATTAGGGATCGACAACCGACAAGATTGGTCCGTTCGGATAAAGACATAACTGCGCAATGTAATTCCCGGGCAATCCTTACCGTTGACCCAAGCATTCGTCTGACTTTCCAGAAGGTTGTTGTCTTGAAAACGTTTCACTGGCTTCGTTGACATTTTCGAGTATACATTTGACATCGCCATGTTACTTTGTTTTCGTAACTGCGAATAATCGCGGTTTGCTTGAACAATCGTCAGGACCGGCGAAACGATCACACGGGTGACATTGGGGGAGGGGGCACTTTCCGCGATCGACCACACTACAAATATTTTTGATGGCTCGATAGCATTTTCGGTTATTGTACGGAGTCTCCGGGTTGTATATCAGCTATACGTATATATCTGGCGCTCGATAAAAGCGAACGAGGCGCTGTATTGCGCGCATGCGCGCCGTTCACGCTGATTATTCGAAGTATCTCCACCATCCGATCGCATTCATACACGTTTTTCTTTATTTTTTTCTTCTGTCACCGTCTGGACGGATACAATGGACGTAATATGGACGATTCGTCTGGTCATCTTTTTGCGTTTTCTCTTAACTGATTCTCGCAAACGCTCTAGTTCGTTTTCACTGTTGTTCCCCTTTTTTCCTTCATTTTTTCAAAAGATCACTTGGACGAAATATTCGTTAAGCATTTTTTGCTTGTTACCCAAGAACGCAATTCGTTTTGTTTGCGTTTGGGCTTCGTTTAGAATTCAGAAAATTATATTTCCTGCGGTTTTTTTGAGACGAAATTACGCGATGGGAGGTGGTGGGAATAAGAAAAATAGATAAATAGGACGCGACACTCATTTTCGAAGACAGCGAAAGGTATATAAACGATAAAGTTTTAAGTGAAGTGGTGATTCGTTTAGAAAAACGAGCTCGGGATATTTTTAACAGAGATTTTCCAGATTGTGGAGGAGCAGCATCCTATTGGTTGACTGATGTGACAGGTTCGTTCAAGGGAGCATTGTCGTACATATATTTTCACCACCCACTCTTTCCACCCATTCAAACCGAACTCACGTGCGTCGAATTTCGTCTTAAATAGCTTCGAGGATCGACATTTTTTTTAACGCAACCCTGCACATTTTTCAATTCAAAATATTTCAGAATTTTTCGATTCTGAAACATTTCAGCTCACAAAGGCTGCCAAAACAAAACTGATGAATGGATATGGCCGAAATGATGACAGTAGTTGTTTGAAAGATATTACTAATTGAAGATAAGTCGATTGTGCGAAAGACATGCCATCGGCCATCGAGGCTAAACATTTTTCTATCGAATCCTGTACATGCGTATATACAGCCGCTGTCAAAAATATTAGGCATTCTGTAAGGTTTCTATTCGAAAAAAAAGAAAAGAACATTTCGGAGCAAAAAGATCGTGAAGCGATTTTTCAAAGTTTAGCACGCGATTTTGCAAAGTGTGAAGATGATGAAAAAACGGCGTTTTCAACATTACGTATTAGCTAAAAGAAATCCCGTTTGAAGAATTGGTTTACGAGTTTTTTTTCCCAAGATATTCGATATTTTGTCCGGATGCTTGAAATCAACGATTGTCAAGTAATTGTAGTAACTACGCTAATTAAAAACTTTTCCTAAAGTTAATGTGATTTATTCAATAAAATGTCCAAACGAAATTGCAATCGTCTTAATTATTACTTTAAACTTAATTTTTTTGTAATTTTCTTGATTGTCAGGTCGTCACAGGACAAATAAATCGGCCGATTTTAAGTGCAACACAAATTTTCTCGACGTCCAATCTGCCCTCCCGTTTCTTTCAACCATTCGTTATTTTCCTCGACACGATTTCAGAGCGAGATAGATTTCCGAAATGAACGCGACGGGGGAGTCGCTTTTTTCTGGAAAAAACAAAAGACCCATTGGGAAATTGTCATCCGTAAGCTTTTGGCGTCCGGCAACGAGAAGTTCATTTTTTTTTTCCTCGGTGTTGTTTGATTTTTTTTATTTGTTTCTTTCTTTTCACGTCGCGAATCTTCTTTGCGCTTTCACCAGCTCCGCGCCCTTTTGTTTCTCCGCTAACGATTTATTCGGATTCAATGAATCGTTCAGTGGACGTTTACACAGGCCGCTCGTCCATTTAGTTTGCTCTCGCGAAACTTTCTGATAGACTTTTCTTCGTTCTCGTACTTGAGAACACACGCATTACATTTGTTTCAATCGTATATGTCTCAATCGTGGAAACTGAACATCGGAAAAGAAACTTGTGAGTCTCCGCGACCAGAAAATCCATTTCGCCATATACCGTGAAACGTTTTGAAGCGAAACGGAACTTTATTTAGCTGTCGGAAGAGAAAATATATTGTAGATAATTAGCTTGGGATCACTTTAACCGAGCTGCTCCGTGTTACGTTTCAGATCCCTGCTTGTACATTATGAGATTTGCCAATAAACTTGACTTCGGGGAGAAGACCCATGAAGTGTCGATGACGGCGCTTCGATTGGTGCAAAGAATGAAGCGCGACAGTATTCACAGCGGTCGTCGACCGTCAGGACTATGCGGCGCAGGTATTCATCATTCGTTTCGATATCTCCTTCTACTTGGTATTCCTGTATTCTACTTCTATCTCCTGTATTCTACTTTGGGCGCTCGAAAAAGGGCTATTTTTCATGATTTTTTATATGAGATTAAGTTTAAACATATTGATGTAGACTTTATTAGGCTTCATGAATACACTCTTGAAATTCATTTGAAAAAATGTTCCTATACATAGTACGTAATTTTAACATACAACAATATAATTTGAATACAATGGCTCGATTAGTGGGTGGATTTGCGCTGTTGTTGAAATTTAAAATATGGCCCATCCAAAACAGACTAATTTTCAATGTTTACATTCGATATATCATTAGCAACCGACTGAACTGGAATTTTTAATGTTGATGCAAAAACAACAATACTCGGGCTAAACTAAAAGGAAGAAAAAAAATTTCGTGTTTTTTCAATGCTTTTTGCTAAAAAAATAGTACAAATAAAAATGTTCAAATAATTATAGTTCAGTCAGTTATATGGAGTATGAGGTTGAAATTTCATAAGAATCGGTCTAATAGTTTTGGAAATTTTAGCCGGAAGCTGTAAAAAAGTAGTTTACAGATAAACGCGTTCAAAATTTTTATAAAGGACAAATCGCAAAAATAATGTACGCTAAATCAGCGATGCGTGCACCATACAAAATGCCTTCCGACTATTCGAAAAGATCATTTGTTTCCAATTTTGACTTTTACAAAGTAGAATCCTTCTTTAATAAAAAAAATTACTTAACAATTTTGGTGTTCATGGACTTGGATTTATTCGTTCTTCTAGTCTTCAATTATTCGAAGTATTGGCTGGAACATTTGTAATACTTTATGAAAACGAAAAATAAAATAAATTTCCCTTGTAAATGTATTATGCTGTAATTTATCTTGCCAAATAGTATCGTTATTGTAATGTCAAGTAATTTGAATTTAATTTACGTTTATGACAACTCAAAAGTTCTATCATTTTCTTATTACCAATTTTAGCTTTGTTGATGGCCGCTCGTTTGCACGAATTCAATCGTTCGCCGGCGGACGTTATAAAAGTTGTCAAAGTTCACGTGTCAACGTTGCGAAAAAGGTAATACGTATTTTGCTTTACGTTCGAGAGAGTCTCTTCAATTCCCGTTGGCCTTGAATGAAAAATCATTTTCTGATCTTTGACACTTGCGAGTAACGAGTGACGAGAGCAAGCTTCAACGGAAGTTAAAGGAACTTGATCGCCCGTATCGATTAACCACGAAATAATTTTGTATCTTCTTCTTCCGCTTCAGGTTAACTGAATTCGGCGATACACCATCCAGTGCATTAACGTTGGAGGAATTTATGACCGTTGATCTCGAGGAAGAACAAGATCCACCAGCCTTCAAAGCTGCACGAAAAAAAGACCGAGAACGCCTTCAAAAGGTATCGACGGTGTGGCATTTTTATCTGTACAAGGGGGGATCCAAAAAACGGAAATTTCCCCATAACTTCTTTATTTCTCAATATTTTTACATCAAATTTTGACTACCGTCAAAGTATTCTCCCACAACGCACGTCTGCAAATGATCCTTCTATTGTTCAAAACATATTTTAAATTCACTTATCGGGATGTTCTTCAGGCCTTCCGGCTACCTCTTCCACAGTGGCAAAACGCTATCCTCTGTCCCTTTTGAGTTTGGGGAACAAAAAGAAACCTTAGGAGTCGACGTCCCGTGAGCAAGGGGGGGGGGGGGGGGTGCGGACAATTGGCGTCTTTTCTTGCGGATACTCTCCCTCAATCTTTTTAAAACCTCTTAGTAGAACTTCTGGTTAACAGTTTGACCCGAGGGAACGAACTTCACGTGCACAACACCTCCGCAATCGAAGAAACAAATGAGCACTGCCCCCATGTGCGAATATCGGTATTGCGCCATAATTACCAATACGGTCCAGAGTTGTTTAAGTGTTGGCGATTGACTCTCAGTTGGCGGTACTGCCACAAAATTTCAAACCGATCATACCGATACCGTGCCAGTTACCGAGCCTTCGGTTCAATATTGGCCCAGTAATGCTTAACTATTTTATCAGTACGGCCCGAGTCTACCAAGTACAATTGAGTCTCACCTTGAAGTACTTCCCCAAAACTGGCAACTGAACTTATCAGTACCGTGCCAGTTTCCACTATCCGGTCTTCAGTAAAGTACTGCCCCAGTATTGGAAAACAATTTTATCAGTACCCGGCCTGTTCTGGTAACCAAATTTGGTTAAGTCTCGCCTCGATGTACTACGTCTGCACTGGGCACTGAAAGTATCGGTACTGTACCAGTTCCGATTCCTGATTCTTCGGTTCAGTATTTCACCAGTATTGGTAAACAATTTCATTAGTACAGTGCCAGTCTTAGTAACCAAGGTTAGTTGAGTCTCGGCTAAGAGCACTTATAACAGTATCATGTCAGTTTTGACTACCGAGTCTTGGCGTTAGTACTGTCTCAGTATTTGTAAATAGTTATATTAGTCCAGTGCCAGGTCTTGATGACCAAGCTTGGTTCACTCTCACCAGAAAGTACCCCTCGATCATTGGAAACAGTAGCACGCCTTGGTCATCGAATCATGGGTTAAGTACTGCCTAAGTATTCGCTGCCTCAGGCAGTACTTCTTGGTTACTGAGTCTTGGGTTATGGATTGTTATGCTAAACAATTTTATTCGTACAGTGCCACTCTTTTTCCGAGTTGTGGTAAACAATTTTATTAGTACAGTACCACTCTTAGTAACCTAGTTTTGGGCGAAGGACCTACTGCCTCGGTATTGGTAGACAATATTAATAGGGGGCTATTCCAATAGGCCAAGATAGACTCGTCAATCATCGGCTTGAGGTTACGTGGTCAATATTTAACGAAGTATGAACTCACTAATCATTGGATTGACGGTACTGCTCCGATTCTTGCCCAAGTATAGACTCGCCAATCAATCGAATCATTTGCTCAAATTTGCAAGTGTAATCGATTTTCTGAGATTTTATATTCTGTCTGGTCTGGTCGAAATATCATTACGAAAAGTTTCGTTTCGATATTCCTTATTTACGTAATAGTGAGGAAGAAAAACAAGTAAGATTGTACAAGTGTTAGGATAGCCAGGTTGGTAGGGCGTTCAACTCTGAAACGAAAGACACAGGTTCAATTTCAATGATAGGCAACAAAATTTATTTAGGGTAGGACACGTTTTTAACCTTTTGGCGGATCAAGCTCACGAGAAGTATCGGTGAGCGTGGAGAGAGGGAATAACCAATGGGTGCGCTTGACAACGCTGTGTGCGACCGTGGCCGTGTGCTAGTGCTTGCGTGAAGAACTTCCGCGCGCCAGGGCTGTATTTGCCGCACGCTATCCCCACTATCGTCGCTCAGCGCCTAACTGCTGAGTGGGGACTCTCCGGAAAAGAGTTAATAGAATAGTTGTATATGCAAAAACATAAACACTGCATATGTTAGTGAAAACAGAGCAGCAGAGGTTTTTCAATAATTTGTAAATTGTTTTATTTTTTATGACCGGCATAGACACCATAGCCATGTTCTTTCCCAATATTGGCATTCAGAAGTCAGCCAGTACTGGGAGCCTCTACTGTACCATTTACGACGCCATAACTTCGACAGGTGTGAACAAAGCAAAGTTGTCTCAACACTGATTTTGACTTGGACCAACCTTGGCTCTTAGTAGGCAGCCAGTATTGGTAGCTCTGGTACATTGCCAAGTCCGTTTGCAATACGAACTTGGGTCTTGATGTTTGATTTCACTTGGTGAACTTTTTTGGGATACAGAGAGCCAGGTATCTTTCACTGGCTTAAATGCTGCTTTGTTTCGGGGTGGTATCTATAACATCACGATTCATCACCAGTAATCACCTTGAAAAAAAAATCAGGTTTCTCTTTGAGCTGATTTTGAAGGTCTTTAAGTGCCTGAAGAAGACGCTCCTGTTGTGCGCCTGTGAGAAGGCGAGGGACAAACTTGGCTGCAACTCTTCTCATATGCAAATCTTCTGATCAAATCCTATGAACTGAACTTCATGATATTCCAGACATCTCACAGGGGCATTGATTTTGACGTCGTTTTCGTCACTTTTTGACGTTGAGGCGCGCCCTGAACGAGGTTGGTCTTCAATTGACATTTCTCCATTTTTAATACGTCGAAAACACTTGTATACTCTGATTTCACTTAGGGCAGGATTCCCATAAGCAGTCTTAAACATTAAAATAGTTTCTGCACCCGATTTTCCGAACAGGAAACAAAAATCCACAGTCGCGCGTTGCTCCCGACAATCGGCCATCACGTTTTCGGCGAAATGGATAAAGTTGTTTCACTAAAAAGATTCCAACAGACAAACCGATGCACTCACAGCGAGAGAACTTCGTGCACTCTTCCCACCACAGTCCAATTCCCGTTACTTTTCGGTCCCCCCGCGTATTTGACAATAGTTCTGTTTCGGTCTTTTTCCTCACTTCTATTTTTTGTAATGCACGAAGTTTGTTAAAAAAATAAGGTGAGTTGCTTTTTCTAGAAAAATGTTTATTAATTCATCTATATCTATATCGTCCCGTTAAGATAAATACTCTTCAGTTATAATAGACTCGTGTCAGTGCAGTGTCCAACCCCCCAAGCACTTCTGCTATGCGCTTTTTGGTACGGTATCGAGCTCTGCGAACGATCCCGTTCTTTGTCTCCTTAATCGTGGCAAATCTGCGTCCTTAATCGTGGCAAATCTCCGTCCTTTCAAGGCCGAAGATTTGCGTCCTTTCCAGTTTTAAGAACAGAAAAAACGTTGGTGCGGGGGGGGGGGGCAAGTCCGGTGAATCCGGTGGCAGAGGTATGATTACGGCGTTGTTTTTCGCCAAAGCAATCAAGCAACGACGTGTGAGCAGGTGCATTATCGTTTTCAATAGCAAAAAATCTGCAAGCACACCAAAACACGTCTAACGTTTATATCTATAAAAAAAACAAAGGAAATGTGCAAAATGGCTGAAAATATCCACATAAGTTAAAATCATCTATGCCAACATAAGAAAATTAATAAAATCGTGAATCGTATATACGGAAACCGCGAAATTTGAAGTCAGCTTATTTTTTTAACAAACCTCGCAAATGTTGGTGAAAACCGAATAAGATATTCGGTTGTTTTCTTCACGAATTTTATCGTTGGATAAATCCTGCGCGTTTCAGCTGGAGAACATAGACATGGAACTGGATGACTTGCGGTCTGAAATCGACAGGCAGCTCGAAGATCAAAAGCTCATCAGAGGGCATCGGATGATAGACGGTAATAATTCAGTTAGTTGAATCGATGTTCGTCGTGAGAACTTCCATTGCAAAAGTCGACAGTTTCGAAGGTTATACTCGAACCGCCCTGGTTTTGAGAATCAACGTAGAAATCATGAATGTTCGCGTTTCGTGAGATGTTTTTTTTTATAGCATTGCCACTTGCAGAGTCGAGAGAGGAGGACGCGGCGGCGGAAAGATTCATGGAGGAAAGCAATCTCAGTATTATTGAAAGATGCGTCGATAGCGATCCTGATGATCCCGCTGATATCACTTCGTCACAACGCTCGGCCATTGATACTCATTCGTTGATTACAGGCCTCGGTAAGCTTCCCAGACGTGAGTCCCGCTCAAGGTTCCCCTAATTTTTTTCAGACATGAATAAACCAAATGTATTTTTTTATTGGTTGTACCACCCCGTACACCCCCCTTTCGGGTTTTTACGGCACCTCTCCCGTCCTCTGTTTCCTGTTTTTTCCCCGAGTTTGTTTTTCCTCCCGGTTCCCCCACCTTGTTTCCTCCTGTTTTTCCCCACCGTGTTTCCCCCACCTCGTTTCCTCCTGACTTACCCCCCTCTGTACCGTATTCACTATGCCATTTCTGACCCGGACATAGGAAAACTGCGGAAAACCTATACCAAGTACAGCCGGGCCCAAGTTCACCTCCCGGCCGCGGAACGAGTTTCATCGAGAAATTCGGAAGAAAAATCGCGTCCGCTATCGGGGTTTGAATGCGGGATCTACCGATCGGCTAGCCGCGCCTTAACCCGCACGGCCAACGGATCAGTGTTAATAAACCAAATGTAATTTTTGCAGTTGATTTTCGGCTAACAACGGCAAGACCCGTAGCTTGCCGAATATCTATACCGCGAGAATTAACAATTTATCCGTCTCGCGAAATCGCTATTGAGAAAACGCTATCTAATTGCCTTACGATTTCATCAATTGAAAATTTAAGACATACGTGAAGTACTAAAGGCACGAATTTGGATACTTGACCCATAGCAATTGACGAGAAAATAGCTAAGAAAGTTACGAAAACTATCGTGTGATTAATTTTGGTGCTATCACAAAATGACTAACTGGGGATCTTGGGCGGTGCTAACTTTTCTCCGGGAGCTCTAAAGACGCGTATAAAATATTAATCGGTTACTTGTCTGCTTGTCGTTACACTCCCAGGTCCCGATATCTCATCCATGGGATTGAACGGGTCGCGAAAAGACAACAATAGTGGAGATAAGGACTCTAGTACGTTTAAAAATGTAAGCCTTCGGAACAGTTGCTTTCAGTTTGAACATAAGCTAATCTTCACAATGAGAAACTAACGCTCCATTATTACAGGAAACGGACGAAATCGATTTGACCGATCTAGACGATGCGGAGTTAAACAGCTACATTATGTCCGAAAAAGAAGCAAGTTCGAAACATTACTTCTGGAACAAGATCAACGCGAGTTATCTTCAGGAACAGAAAGGTACGTTTAAGCACTCACGCGGAGAAGTGTTTCTGTGAACTCGAGTGATTTGCCGTGCCATTCATGAATTTCTGTTCTATTTACGAATTTAAGAGAAAGAAGACAAGTCCAAGAGAGAAAAGGAGGAAGGCAAACCAGAGAAAAAGAAACGGCGCGTCGTCAATAGAAAAGGCAAAAACCAATGTACTGCCAGTACAGCAGGTAAAGAAAATTCCCTACAAGTTTCTTTACTTCTTTTTTGTTTACAAAATATTCCGGAAGTATCTTTATTTGAACCTTTTATTAAAGAAATACGTGAACATATCTTTTGAGAAAAGGGAATCCTTCCTCTTTTGAAAGAAAAAAACTGATATCGTAAAATGACCTTCTGTAAAGAACTATCTGCAGAGAACTATATACAAATTGATCACACTCTTCGTGCTTGAACTAGGTGAAGCTATCGAGAAGATGCTGCAAGGAAAACGCATCTCTTCCAAAATCAATTACGAAGTTTTGCGAAGTTTAAATGTTGCCCCATCCAATAACGCAACACCGAGTAACGAAGGCGCACTCCACGTTGACTCGAGCTCCGAAAGCTTGACACCAGTCAAAGCGCGGCAAGTTATACTCCCAGAAATCAATAGCTGCGATTGTTTCAAGAACAAATATTCACCTGTCAATTTATTCGATTGCATTCAACAAAATGTCACACTTTTTGCTCCGATAGTTCCGTTCCGGTCTCGACGAAAGTCCAAAAAGAACGCGAACGTGCCAAAAAGACCCAAAATCTTGAAGCGGCCCCGGAAATCGTGGAAACTTCACCAATTACGAAAAAACAGGAGGAAACGTCCTTCATTGACGGAACACCGGAACTCGGTAAAAATCAAAACCACGAACCGATTTTTTTTTTTTCACCATGTATTGTACATTAAATGTACAATACGATTTTTTTTTCACCATGTATTGTACATTAAATGCTTGCTAAAGATACGAATAAACTTTCCGAATATTCAATCGGGATTATAACTTGCGTATCATGGCAAAAGGCACAAAATAATGCACGACGTGTATCAGTAAAGCACTGACATTTTTTAAAACGTCCCCAATGTTACATTATTATTAATTGACACTCCTTCCTTCTTCGTTCGATGCAATCGACGATTCCTGACGAGTTTCTTCACCCAAAGTGTCGAAAGGGAGATACCCTTTCTATTTGCTTTTGATAAGGTGTTCTTCAAAGCCGCATTGAAAATACAGTGTCGAAAATCTAAAGTCTATGATGTTAGAAAGAAATATACTTTTACTTCACGATATCGTGTAAGTGAAATATTCTAAAGAACGAAATCTAGCCAGCGTAGAAAACCCATTAGCATGAAGACTAATCTATTACAGTTAACAAAAAATTCACGTATTTCAAAAATTTCGTGTTTCCACTTTCCAGCCACCGAAGCTGAAGAACTTGCCGACGAAGAAGTTGAGCTGAACCCACAAGAGATGACGATGGGTCAAATGCTCGGCCAATACTCCGAAGACGACGGATACGCATACGATTACGACGAGGAAGAGTATTGAAATGTCATAGTATTATTGCGCGACTTAATTCGTAAATGGATATGTGATGTGTCGTGTCGGCCCAAAAAGAACTTCCGTTATGTGTATCACGAGAAACGAAACGAGTGAACGTTTCACACGTCATTGAAGGCTTAAGGAGTTCGAACGCTTTCGGAGTTCTTATTTTTAATATTACACAAGCTGGGAACTCTTGAAAAAGTGACGATTATTGTCTGATGCGATGTGTTTTAGGGCGGTCTCACTTGTATAGACCGATCATAATCCGCTATGATATTCGTCAACGGTAAAATTCTTATTTTTCTCATTTAATTTGAATCCCATAATGCAAGTTTCAGAAGATTCGAAGATATCGTTTGTAAGGATTGTATTTGTACAATATCAGTGTTCCTTGAAGTAGAAAATTTCGGAAACGAAGAAAAATGCGTTGTTCGTTTCCTCGAAATTTAATTCGGTAATAAAAAAAACACGGCTGGATTTTTACCGACCGGATGTGCGATTGGCGATTTCAACCGAGAATAATACGCGAAGGGAAAATTCGGCGCAGCCCCCACTCGAGTTGATTGCGGTAGAACCTGATTCTACCGCAATCAACCTGCGCGGGCTATTGCTACCTACCGCTCAACAATATTATCTCTCGTCTCCGAAGAACCGCGAGGAGTCTGGAGTGTGAATACGCGTACCCACTTTCGATTCGAAGGCTCTTACTCAATTATGAGATGAGCGCTTCACCGGAACTCGCAGAAGCCAAATGTCAAGAATGTCGAGCGAGATTTGCTCGAAATTGTCAACAATTATCTACTAATTGTAGATAGCCATGGATTTCTCGAAATATGTGAAGGAATGAAATGCTTGAGGTGCCAAAATGTTTGTTTTGAATTTGGCTGCGCGGCTCTTTCCGCCGTCTGCATCGTGACAGCCAATCTTTTTATTTTCCATCCGTCTCATCACAACTTTCAGCATGGAAATACAGTTAACTTTTTTGTTCATTAATTGAAAAAATTTGATGAGAAGACGGCCGTTCGACTATGCATTTCTCATTGGCTGGTCAACCTTTATTACATTCTGAAGAGTCGCTGTGGAAATATGTGCTATCCAACATTGCCATACCGACGGCGATGAAGTCCCGTTCCCTCTTCAAGGCGAAAACAAGCGTTTTGCTACTTTGTACCGACGCAATGCAAAGTAGCCTTCTGCCGGAACCGTTGAAGCAGTCTGTAATATGTGTATACTCTGTACCTGTTACGCTAGCTCCTTACCCTCGTCCAGGTTATGCGAGGCGAGATTGGCCAAGGTTATCCGAGATGACGTAAGTAGTGCGAAGAAGCTCGGCGAGATGACACAAGTGCTTCATTTACATCTTCGTGCTCGCGCTATTTCGCTAAATCTTCGACGAGATTGAAGGGCTAACCATTGTACACACGCATGCTCCCGAAATTAATAACCGTGGGAAGGTTTTTGTTATTTTGCTAAGCCATTTTTGAACACATCACAAAGATCGAAGCGTGAAAATGAATATCTCTATTGTGACTAGGTCAAGTCACTCTTCGATTCGCGATTTTTTCAGCCGGAAGCTTAATATCAAGCTTTCAATTGAACGTTCGCGTGGCAAATTCATCGGTCAGTATATTTTTGTAAAGACGAAAACATTGAGAGGTTGTTCTGGTAGTCAGACGTTCACTCCGAAAATTTCAAGTTGATCGGATTATTTTCCGAAAAAATTCCGAGCACTGTACGCGGATTCCTATACCTGTGCAATCGTGTGACATCCAGACTCGAAGTATTGAGCTGTAAAAATAGAAATTAACGAGGGATATTATTGGTCAAATGAATTACGAGATTCGGGAAGGCATCTCTAAACATAATGTGTTTAGAGATGACGAAGTTACGAGTGTTTACGCGAAAAACCTTGCACCGTTACATAGGAAAATTACAAAGCTGATCCGGACTGTTATAAGATTATCGTTTTAAACTCCTGAACGTCGACATTCCCAATCCACAATCCAGCGTTGTATAACGAATGAAAGTAAGGCCAATATCGAAATATAAAACTACGAAATGACGACGGCTGTAGTTGGGTCACCCTTTAGGTTTGTATGAAAGTCCATAGATTATGACGACAAAGCAATCACACGTTGATAATAAACGAGGAAGATTCTCGCAATCGGTGTATGGCGATCTCTTTTTTCCGTTAAACATTCATTAATAACTCTATGCCTAATATATACGTATCCGCTCGTTTTTATTAACAATTTACATCAAAAGATAACATGTTTTAATTTAGACGTTAGTGTGTATGTGTGTCATACGTTGTTTTTGTCTTTCGCATTTTTCGTTACAATAATCGTACGTAATCATCGTTATGATATTTTAAATTAATTATCATTATTATTATTTGTATTATTATCCTTATTACTAGTCGTCGACGCGAATGTTGTCATTAAAAATTATTCGTCGTCTATCTACGTCATATATAATTAACATATATAACTGGAAGCCCTAGACTACTAGGTGTTTACATGGACGATGTGAGTCGGATGTTCCGTGCTTTTTCACTTCCTTTCACCAACTCGTCTTCTCTTCGTACGCTTCTCTATCGTTTTCTTTTCTTTTTTTAGACATTAGCTCAGTTCAAGCGCGAACATCTTCCGACGAGCTACCTCAGATTGGCGAAGGAAACAATCGTGCTGACGATCATGATTATCGCTCTAATCCATCCCTGCGAACTCGTGATCGATGACAGTCCACCATGGCCACCGACACTAGAACCTGCACGCAGATGAAAATTATTTTCGTTACTACCCACGGAAAAACTAACGAAGTGAGTTATTACGTGAATAGAAAGAGTACGGTAATGGGTTTGTTTGAGTTGTATCCATCCGAAACTTCGTGGTCAGACATGATTAGAATTTTTTTCTCATTCTCCGAGGTGCATATGACGGTTTGAGTTCGTTTGGATATAAAACACTTTGATGGACAAAGAGCATGTGACTGTCAAAGATTCGTTTTTGTACTCGGTATTGTTACTATGCGAAAGGCCAGTCTTTAATATCCTGATATGCCGCTTGTTGGGCTAGTTGTTTCGTGAGACGCGTGCGTACGAGCGTATACTAATAGCCGCATTCTGCAGAGTTAGGCACTAACTGTTGCCACCTTAAATATCTCTGTAATTACCGACATCACAAAAACACGATTGAAACAAAAGTTGTTCCGTATAAAAGGGGTTATCAGGTTCGACTATTTCTTTTTATCTCAGTGGAGACGATGTCGCACAGTAAAGGTTACCACTACTTTTTAAAATGGGACGGTCCATATTATTTTAAACTATCTTGCAGAGCATCGAAAACTGCATAAAAAATATTTAGGGGTTAAAGTCGTTCAAGGTCATTTAAGATAAAAAAGACATGTAGTTTATATTTATCTAAAATGAACTTGATTTACAGTAGGACTTCAAAGTGATTGCCACTGGAATTAATGCAGTGTTGCAATCTCCTCATTCCGAATTTCTTATCACTTCGGCGCTTATCGTCGAAGTGTTGCCATTGTCTTGTATGTAAACAGCGGCAGCAAACTTACAATGTACACGGAATATTGTAAAATGTTTCATGATGAAGCAATATATACGAATCATGGAAATATTAACTTGCATAACATGGATTTGTGGTCAACTCAAAATGCACATTGGCTCCGGCAAATTGCACATCAGAGATCGTGGTCGGTTAAATGTAAGATGTGGGATTATTGGGGATAGAATCATAGGCCCTTATTTCATCAAAGGGAATCTTAATGGTACACCACATTGCTGCAAAAAACATTAGGTCCGTAATAACGGACCTAATCTGTTAGGCTAAATGTGGTATCAACACGATGGGTGCCGGCACATTTTTCACTGGAAGCTAAAAATGAATTGCAAAAGAGATTTGCAAATCGTTACATTGGAGGAGCTGTATCGTGGCCAGTTCCCTCACCAGACTTGGCGCCTCTGGACTTTTTCTTGTGGGGATTCTTGAAAGATCTTGTTTGTAAAGAACGTCCAACTACGCTGGATAATATGCGTGAGAGAATTCTTCGAGCCTGTTTGATTTGATAAGTACCGAAGTGATAAGAAATTCTATACAATCCGTGATAAGGAGGTTGCAATACTGCATTGATTCCAATGGCAATCACTTTGAACATCTACTGTGAAGAAAGGCAGTTTCACATAAAACTAAAGTTCATGTCACTTTTTGATCTTAAGTGAACTTGAATGACCTTGACCCCTAAGTTTTTGTATCTAGTTTTCGATGCTCAACAAGATAGTTGAAAAAAAACTGTACCGTCCCATTTAAAAAAATGGAGCTGACCCTTACTGCGCGACAGCGCCTCCACTGAGTACAAAAAATGGTCGCATTTGATGATCCCTTTCGTACGGTACAACTTTTCTTTCAGACATTTTTTTTGCTTCGATAATTACACAGATATTCAAGGTGACAGCAGTTAGTGCCTCACCCTCTATACCAGTAATGACGATATTGTACATTCCTTATAAAGAATATATATCATGTTAATTTTGATCTCCCATTAATATGGTACAATCATTTTTTAAGTTATTTGGAGCCAAATAACTTAAAAATTTTATGAAATCCGGATGAAAGTTTTTCAGCTGTTATTATCTGCATATATAACGAGAAGTAAAGCATTTTTTAAGCCTAGTCATTAACACATTTGATAACTTATTATTCAGTGATAGTTATATCTTTTATGTGTATCTCCATGATTGTTTACCGACCTACCTATACAGTATACTTACCGAACTAAATATGGAAATACGAAGCAATTTTTTGCTTGAATAATTGTATTGTATCTGTGCCAAAAAATATTGCATAGTTTCATCTTTCTGCGCACGTATTATTGAAAAACCGTTAAATTGTGGGCATCGCGCTTTCGAAAAAAACATTCTCACAGAATAACTAGCGCCACGTGTAAGTGATAGATCTAAAAAATATCAACGAAAATCGTTGCGATGTATGACATTAGTGCGCCCCTTGTTTCCGCGATATCCTTCGATACAGCGCTGCACGCTGGCGGTTGGAAAGAAAAGGAAGTACTATGAATTTCCGTACACTAATTTCAGTACACTTACGGTCGCTGTGGGGTGAAGCATCACCAGTGATCGACGCGATAAGTGGTCTGTCCTCGTTGATTTCCATTTCAACGTTAGCCGCGTAAACGCCGGTAATAGCGACACGACAGCCCAGTCGGATTCGACCATCGTGAAACATTCGACTGAAGACCTGTAGTTCAAGGCTGGATTGGGTTACTTCCAGTTTTCCGAGCGTACTTTTTCGGGTCCACGTTTTAAACTGCAGTGCTGTTTCGTTCAACTGAAAAAGGAAATAAAGAATCACGAACGATCCTTTGGTTGAAGAAATTCGTTTTTGTTGACGTAAATACGCAGCGCAAGTTGAAAAAAGGTATTTGCTACTGACAATTTCCCCGTTCACAGTCCACGTTATGTTGGTGGCTGGATGAGAAGCGCCGGATGTACAATTCGCCCGAAGTGTGTCGCCGCTTGGTAACCGTTGCTTTTCGATTTCAATCACGGGGCCCGTTTCTGGAATATCTGAAGGTACAAGCGTGATAATGAACTGTTCCGTTCGGCGTGCAGGTTTAAGGCGCAGCCAGCGGATCGGGAGGTCCCGGGTTTCAAACCCCGGAAGTGGACCAGATTTTTTTTAGGAATTTTTCGATGAAACCCGTTCCGCGGCCGGGAGGTGAACTCGGGAGCGGTTGTACTGGCATAGGTTTACCGCAGTTTCCCTATGCCCGGGTCAGAAATGCCACGGTGTATACGGTACAGAGGGGGGTAAATCGGCTGCGGGCTCAAGGGGGGGGTCAGGAGGAAACGAGGTGGGGGAAACAGGAGGAAGCAAGGTGGGGGAATCAGGAGGAAAACAAAGTGGGGAAAAAACAGGGAACAGAGGACGGGAGAGGTGCCGTAAAAACGCGAAAGGCGGGTGTACGGGGTGGTACAACTAATAAAAAACAAAAAATACAAGCGAGCTAGTGAATTGGGAATTGCAATGCTCGCTGAGATTTCCAAACGGTTCGACAAAAGTCTCCTTCTTGAACATTCATATGTTCAAAACGTTGATTATACCTTTAGCGTAAATAGTGGATGAATAATGATAACAAAATGGCGGAACCGCGTCAATCGCAATGCGGAGACACGCCATTTTCAGTTAATGAGCGAAAAGTTCCAATACCACAAACCATGAATAACATTTCAAGTGCAGAATTGTAAAACAACACCCAATAATTCAACTAATTTTAATTGTTTGAAGGTATTTACCCGTTATTTCGATAAAACGATGTTCCTCCTTTTAACTCGATAAAAATAAAAAAATGTTTTCAGTAAATTAAATTAAAAAATTTATTAAGTAAATTAAATAAAACTGATTACATTTATTTAATTTAATAAATTAGACGAAAATTCTATTACAAAAAATGAAAAATGTTCCATTTTTTTAAATACATTTTTGTCGTTCGAAAAGCATTTCAAAGAAACAAAAAAAGTAATATTTCATTTTTAATTTACCAATATACTTGAATGAAAGTGTATTGATGAATAATGAAATGAAAAATGAAAAGATAAATTAATTTGTTTATTTCAAGAATGTTTTTCAAATAACGAAAAAGCATTTGAAAAGAAATAACATAAAACTTCAATACTGACGACGTATTTTCTCTTTAATGTATTAAATTTAATGCTTGAATAAATGACGTGAAGTATGTTGATTAATGATTGAGGGAAAAATAAAAAATTTACATTTTATTGCTTTTTTTAAAAAAAGTTCTTCAAAAGTTAAGAATGCATTTGAGAAAAATGGAAGATAAAAAATTGTTCGCAATATTTTATTCGATGAAACTGGTAATTCAAAAGTCAACGATGATAATGGTCATACGATTTCTCTGTACCGGAATTTACGTGTATACTACAATCATTTATGAGCAACGCGCAAAGCACTGACAGACGTCAATTTGAAATTTACCTGCGACGTGCATGTCCTGCTTTTCACCTACTGTATGGTAGGTCGGAGAATCTTCCGATACTTCACACTTGTACGTGCCGGCCGCTTCTCTGGTCACGTTACGAAGCGTCACATCGTTCATATCCGAGTGCAGTACCTGACCGTATGGAGAATCATTATAAATTAGTAAATTCCGTTGTTTATTACACCCTACGTAGCTTCAAGCTATTTTTTGGTATTTTAAGATCGGTTTTACTCGCAATGGCGTTTTGCCTGTTTCTGTATCTCATTTCGGTATGGGTGTTCACTTTCATAGATAACTTTATTGAAAAGCAGAATATTGGTAAAAAAGTCTTTAAAAAAAGTTATCTTGATTTGAATCACGTTGACGTTTGCATCGTTGAAAAGCAACGAAAATTCATTCTTCATAATTACTCCATTTTTTTGCCAATTCAGAATGTGAAATTCACCGAAACGATTTTACATATCGTTGCTAGAAAATTTGTTATCGTTGTATTATCGTTCTTCGTTGTATTATCGTTCCTCTCTGTATACCCTGTCGAGTTTTCACGGCTCCTCCCTCTTGTTTCCTCTGTTTTCCTCAGTTTCCCTTCTAATCCTTCTTCTTCCATTTTGCGTCGGCCTATCACCCCCTTGCGGCCGCAGCCGACTTACCCCCCTATGTACCGTATTCACCGTGCCATTTCCGGCACGGGCATAGGGAAACTGCGGAAAACCTATGCCAGTACAGCCGGTCCCAAGTTCACCTCCCGGCCGTGGAACGAGTGTCCTCAAAAAATTTTGATGAAAAATCGTGGCCGCTACCGGGGTTTGACGTCGGGACCTTTTTATCCGCTGGCCCGCACGGCCAACGGATCAGTTCAATATTTATCTTATATTTTGAACTATTTTTTAATGAATGTTCTAAACTCAATAATTTTATGTATCGTCAATTGCAAGGCGACAACATACAATGTTAAAAAGAGGTGATTGGTCGAAAATTCGGACAAAAAAATTAGGGGGAATGCGAGTAAATATTTTTTGGGCAAACTCACATCAACGTCGATGCCTGGCAGAGGATGGATGACTTGAGGCGGCAATTTCTTCGGAAGGTAATGATAAAACTCCTGCTCCCCGAAATACCATTGGACAGTATATAAAGGGGCACCTTCAAGGATGTAATGGCAGGAGAGCCGAGCGGAATCCCCGGACTTCACTATTGCTGGAACTATCATCTCGAGGTTCCTTACCCCGGTTGCACCTGAAATCCAATGTATTAATATTCATTTAGCCACTCATTTTGACGTTCGAGTGGATCTTTGAAGATACGCCAGGAATCTTTAACACGAAATGACATGCTGCGAGGAGTTTTGAAAGCGCTCCACTTTTGAAGCGCAGAGATCGATTTGTAACATTGAAAAATTTCGTGGCTGAAAATGAACTCCACGAGGATAGTGAGGGATTATGACCTCGGAATCCCGTATTAATTGATAGAACAATTGGGAACGAATTTTTTTAGACTTGGCACTCCGAATGGTTTTTCGTAAAAATCACTCTTTTTGTTAAAACACTTAAAATAACGCACGTTTTTGGATAATTAAATACGCGAATTTAACGATTCTAGAAATATATTGAACAACTTGCATTTTTATTGGAATTTTTACCGTAGTAAAATTTTCATGAGAAATACAATTATCGAATACATTTTATCTGGCAACTAGATTAGAAGTACATGATATTCTCTTGTTCTCAGCTGATTGAAGAGCCTCTTTGCGGTGACGATCGGCCGGTTATATAAGAATAAAACGGTCAGCTACACGTTGACAGTTTTCAGCACTTTTCTCAGGTATGCGTTGACCAATTTCGATACTTCGGGTCTGAAAATGTTCGTTTCGAAAGTGACTCGGTCGAGGTAATTTTCGATTTGCGATGAACGCGACCGGAAAGGCTCAATCCTAACCTTTTTGCATTACGGTTTTGTATCGAATATATCTGTACTTTGAAGAATCACGTGAATGTCCTATAGATACTGTTTCTTCATTTGGTGGTCTTATGTCGACTCTCAAAATTTTGGATCACTCTGTTCAGTTTTTTTTGTGCGAAATATTAGCGATAAGCATCCGTGGATTTTTATTACGCACGGGATCGCGTGTCACTGTGGCTCAATGTTAAAGTCCAATCTGCGTGACAGATTTTCTCTTCCTCCTTGGAAGTGCGTTGTAAATTATATATAGAAGAAAGATCGCTATCCTAGATTTCAACATCTTCGCAATGGAATAACGAACGATATTTCCAAACACAGCATATAAATATCCGTCAACTGTAAATCGTTCTAATTAATTTTAATTAACTCTGCTGACATGATTTACGAGCTACGGTTGTCTAGCGGTATACGCGCTGAAGGTTTTCTCCGGGATCTTTTGTACCATCCACGTACTTCCATAAACGCTCTGTTTTTCGTTATTCTCTGTCTCATAGAGGATGCTTCGTTTCCATTGAATACGTTTTTTTTTAATGTGATGAAAAACCCTAATTGAAATATTTGTTAGAGTCGATCTATTTCTATCAAGCGTTTTTATAAAGTATTCGTGCCCTTATCTGGAAACGAATGATTTTTAAAAAGTACACGATTGAATTTTGAATAATAAATTGAAAATCAGCCAACATTGGCCAACTTAATTGGTGAGTTATCGGCGGAAATTTCATAACGTCGCTAATCAAATAATCATTGATTGAAAACTCGGACATTATTGTATATTAACAAGTATACAATGCAGCATGAAGTATTTGCCTGTAAATTTGAAATATTGCGAGTACTTTCCACTGCTGTATTCTTTCCAGAGCACAAAGCAGTTATAAAATTGATACAGTTATTTCGTGTCATTGAGCAAACAGCAAACCTCATTAATTCCGGCAAATAAAGCGTTCGGGGCGATCAATACTGCGGAATTGATTAAACAATGGTTGATTAGCTTTGTCTTTCCGAGGGTAGAGGGGCATTGAATTGCTGTAGTACGAAGCATCCCGAACGTGGACAATAACACAGTCAGGCTCTGTTTATTTTGGATTTTCGTTTTAGCCGCACGCGCTCGCACAATAGTTTCGAGAACATAACGATTCCACGTGTTAACAATGACCGAATGAATTGGTATTCGTACGTTTACTGTTTTACGCGAGGTAGACAGCACAATTTTTCGATATTTCTAATCCTCCTTGCCTAATCGTGAAATTTGAATTTCTCAATAATTCCCTCAACAACGAATTATTGTATCTTTGGATCGTCAATAATATTCTTGACAGAATGAACTCGCGAAATTAGCCGTTTCGTAATTATACAAAATACAATCAACGTAGGTGAAATTGCGTGTGTGTGTCACACCCTGGGGCGTGCGGCACCAGCCTGGTGAAGCGAAAATCCATATTGAGCTCGGAGCATTCGCGAATACTGGAAACACTGTTCGATTGGATTTCAATCATGAAATTTCGGATCCACGTAATTTTTATCATTACGTTTTGACTGGTGCACAGCCGTAGAATTGGACGCGTATTCAATGGCGTAAAACGTCGTGTCCATTGACGTACGAGGTTTGTTCAAATAATACGGTGACTGTACAAATATCGCGGGCTATGTCCATTCGATTTTCGATCTTATTTTTTTGCTACGTTGGTACATGTCCCCAACGTATGTTGACGTTATCAGTCATGGAGACTAGAGTAAGGGAGTGGACACGGCATGCTTTAGACGTGTACATGAAAACCGTGTACATGAAAACCTCTTCTGGCGGCGCTGCAGTCGATAATTTCAAAGTCATATATATATATAATATATATGTGGTTCAAAGGTCTACTAACCCGTCGGTTGTCGTCGGCGGGGAATCCAGCTGTAGTGTATACCTCTCTGAGTTCAAGTTTAATGATGGAATTCACCAAGCTTAAAGACTGAAGAGGTCGTTCATGCTGTATTCACGGAAAAAAATACTGAACCACACGTAAGCGCGATAGATCACAATATTATGATTATGACAGAAGGCTATGATACAAATGTTTTACTCTGGGCTGCATGGAAATGAGAAGGAGCTTTGTGCTATTGGTCGATATTTCATACCTTTGCGACGCTTGTGGTCGAACACAAAACTATTAAAACTACGGATTTCTAGTACGCTGGTCCTACGTATTTTCCTATCCAGTGGCCACTCTTTTACTCTAGTCTCCATGTTACCAGCCATTTTGCATATTCGGATTGTTTTTGATAGATATAAAGGTTAGACGTGTTTTTATGTGCTTGGCTATTTTTTGCTATCGGAAACAACGATGCTCACGCATCGTTGCTTCTTCGTGATTATTTTCCGAAAAACAAGAAAGTGAGATAAAGAAAATTAAATTACTTTGAAGGTGATAAAGTGGATATCAACGAAAGAATATATTATTTAGAAAAAAAAAATTAAAATTACTATATTATTTGAACAAACCTCGTAGATTATATTTTTTCTGCCCAGAGAAATAGTAGCACCTTTTTCGGGCTTAATTTACCGAGCGATTTCCGTATCATATCACGGTGTTTCTATCAATTATACCCTACTTCTCCATAATCTATGGAACCGACGCATTGGACGTTTCTCAATGGCGTTCCCAAATATTTGTCATCGGAGGCATATTGCGGAGTGGCAACTCCAATTCTCGTTCGATAATCCACCTCGGCCAGCTTGATAATTCCATTCGACCTGCCGGTTATGCCTGTTCGACCGAACGGAACAGTGAATTGAACCGCATGAGCACTAGCTGATCAAGTATCGCATGATTTGAACATTCTGAAAGGGACCGCGGAAAATCGAGTTAACGATGGGAGAACCGTGATTGCGATTGGGCAGATTTTGCCTGCGCGATATCTTCTGGACCAACCGATCCCAAAACCCGACACGTGTTTCCGTTAACGCAAAGATCTTATCCATTTTTCTAAATATATGCACGATGAGAGGGCGGCCCTCTGAAAAAATAGTTTGTCATTTACAATAATAACGATACTAATAATAATAGTAATAGTAGCAGTAGTATTTTTTTATTTTTTATTATTGATTTCTTCCTCACTGGTACGCGTTGCTAGCGCATTTATCTGCCCCCTACCGTCTCTTCCTATTTTAATTTCCTCCACACTTCTTCCCTATTTCACCATTTCTTCTTCCCTGTTCAATACCCCACCAGAAACTAACCCCCATTGCGGCCACAGCCATCTTACCCTACACTATACCGACTTTGCAGATAGTACGGCGGAATTGTGGAAACCTGTACCGGTATAGACGGCCATGTATTTTTCCGATTTCTTGATATACAGATTTTTTTTTAAAGTATTTATACCAAGGACTCAAAAAAATCGGCCTCCGCTCACGCGTCGATGCGCCAGCTAGAGCACGGCTAAGCAGTCTCCGATCTAAGTATCAGCCTCTTCCGACGCTGCTGAACTTCGGAAATCACCCAAGCCGCACTCCGATTCCCTAGCCACCAGCGTCGGTTGGTAGAAATAGTATCAATAATACCGACAACAATACTAACAATAATAAGTATGGAAAATGCAGCCAAAATGACATATACGGATAAAATGACACACCTATTTTGGTACTCTTAGGGGGTGTCTTAATTGTCTATTGATAAACTGTTAAAATACTATCATTGTAAGAGCATCCCTTTTATCTCAGTCAGGCTCAACAGATTTTAGGCCGTTATGAGTTTTCTTCTGTTGAAACGAGTAATTTAAGTTTTGGTAGGTAATTTTCATTTAAACCGTATTGTTACATATTATCTCTATTTCTCAACATTTTGCCTTGAGTATCCTGTTTTATTTATGATGAAATTTGTTGGTGATCTGTTCATTTTGGGCTTTTAGAAATTTAAAGCCCCATGTGGACAGATATGCTGTGAACAAAACAATATATGGATATTCAGTGAAGAAAAAAAGTACTTCCAAAACTCGCCCAGAAAAATGTAAGGACAGATTACAAAGAACCTATTTTATTCTTATAGTGACGAAATATTTTTTGAGACCCAGACTTAAAATGACAACTATGATTTTGCGTGCATTTATCGTAATGATCTCTTTTTGCACTCAAACCCTGGAGAAAACTGTCTACGTTGCATGAATTATTTTCTTCGAGCTGAAGCAGAGTGTGCGTTTTTGCCCAAAATAACAGAAAGTTTATCTGTGCCAAATTTCTATATTTATGGTATGTACTACTAAACTATGCCATTTTGTCCGTATAGTATAGACAAAATGGTTTTTCACCTATCTCTATTCAAGACCACTTTTTTCTTAATTATATGTTGTAATTGTTTGTTTATTATATAGTTGAATAATTAAGGTTTGTGCTTATAGAATTTCACGGTTCCGGATGTATAAATAAAGAAATTATGAAAGAAATAGAAAACGGTATGTCGTTTTGTACGTACTTTCCCTACTATTATGAAACTATTACAATTTAATTTTTTTTAAATACATTTTATTTTTTTTACTTTAATAATATGTAATTTTTAATTAAAATATTAAATCGATAATAATTTAAATAAAAATTATTTCAAATAAAATGTGTTCTAGTAAATTATATATATTGTCATAATATTATTATAAACTCAGTTCTATTATTTATAACGATTGTTTACGAGGACTTTTGTTACGACGAAAAGTTCTCAGCCTGTACAAACACGTAAAACCTGATATCTGTATATTTTAATTTTTGTACATACTCTATAAATATTCTTCGCTAATTCCAATATTCTATCGACACTCTAGCGTTTCGATGCCATTCTTATACGCAGATTTCTTCAAGTCTCTAAAAAAACTGCTTTGTCGCCTCCATTACCCCATCCCCAGAGGTGTCCCATTTTTCATCGTGGAATACGAAGGCGCGGAATGTCCTGATGTGTTATCCGTGTCTTCCTTAATTTAATTACAACTCTAATTTCAGTTTCCACAGTTCTCACACAATTACGGCCGATTGATAACTTCGACAATTTTATTATTTGTATAATTATTGTGATTGTTAGTTATTTATCTATAATAATAATTATTATTATTTAAATAATAGTTATTATTATAAAAATATTAGTAATAATAATTATTCACCTGTAAAGTTATGTTTTTCGATGCTCATATATATAAATGATTATTCCCTATTACTTGAAAATAACTTATCGGGGAGATTTCGAAACATCGGATATTTTATTCACTTTTATTTTCAACTAATGTACATACAGTACGAAGACTAATCATACGTGTTTTTTTTCGAATTTTGACTTTTAATTTGAGAATAGTTGGTATGAGAGAAATATCCTGTCTATAAAAAGCACATCCGTTGCGGAGCTTTGATCATTTCGGGTGTGTTAAGTTCTCGCTTTGCAGGGTTGTAATTTCGAAATAATTCAGGATGGTGCGGTACGAACCGTCATTGCGAACTCGACCGCTCGTGAATGCCATCGAATAGGGCATTCGCATGCATGGTCCCAAAACCGCTGAAGCACACGCTTGGGAATCGAACGATCAAGGTCAGTGACGTGGCAAGCTTGACTGAGATGTGCACGCGACGATTAAATCTGGTCCAATTGAAAAAAACGTCACGTTCGAGTCGTGAATCGGAGATTTTTTTCAATTGCATTTTTTTAATGAATTCCGTAGGTTATATCGACGCGCGGAATTTTTCTGGCCACCAATCAACGAGAATCAACATTTGTCCATTCGGTGTAATAGTAGATTCGTTTTCACTGACATTTCTCTTTTCATTACATTCTTTGGTTATTAACGATGAATAATATTTGGCAATTTCTCGTGAAAAATGCAAACAGATATATTCACTACACTGGCTTTTTCCCTCGTCTCATTAGGGTAACCCCTTAATGAATGATATTTTAGTGAAACATTTAAATTGATAATCGCTTTGTTAAAATTGGAACGTAGATTTGGTGAAAAAGAGAATGCATTCGAATCTGAAATCGCGATATATTATTTCAAATGCACAATGTAAGGTATATTACTGGATACATATTAAAAAATTGAAGACATTTTTGAAAAATTGAGATATGGCAATTCTTGATATTATAATGATAATAATTGATGAATTATGTTAGACCCCTTTCACGGAATAATTTGATAGTTCTGAAAATATGAACTTAACGCGGTCGCTTATGGGAAAATAGCATTTGAAGACGTTAACGGTTGAAAAACGAATGGAACCAAATCGCCCCAAATTCTGAAAATATGATACCGTCAAGATTTAAGATCTAGCGATTCATTAGGCTATGTTTCGAACATTCAATTTATAACATAGTAGAAGATTAATTTTAACGATGGATTCATGAGCGATCATTGCAAAATTCGATATATATCTAGGATATATTAATATTTAGGTAATTACCGACAGCTAGCCGGTGAACTTCGTACTCCTTAAAATTGATTTTATTTTAACTGTTCATTAGCGGTTGTCAATCCTAATCAACCTTCCAACTACAATTAATTGATAGCAGTTATGCATGGCGTAAGCCGAAGTGGCCATTCCCATGCAAAATTACCAAGTTGTACTTTTTTTTCTTCAGCTTTTTCTTTGGGTTTTTTCCACACCTGTTTTCTAAACCACCCCAGTATTTATGTGAACAAAACACAAAATAATTATTCAAATCCGAGAAGCCATTTTCAAATTTTTGCGACACTAATGCATGGAAATTGATTTTCAGTACACACATAAATAATAAGATTAACTGATTCTGATATTATAGTTGAAAAATTGAGAATATTAATTACTGCACAGTTGGAGCAGATGAACTTATAGTAAATGACGAATCCTTAGTCAAGCACTTGCCAATATCGTCGAATTTTACTTAAATTGTTAGTAATCATGGAAATATATCACTTAGAATAGTTGATTTATTTTTTTGATATTATCTATTCGTAGGGATAAACATGGACGCCACGATCTAGACTTTGAAGTGATTTGGTCCATTTCCAGTCACACATTAATGACGTCACACGGTTCAATTGATAGTTGCTTTGTAAAAATTGAAACTTGGAGTTGATGGAAAAGATAATACATTCGAATCTGGAACATTATTGCTCTTCGAGTCGAAGGGACTTTGAACCCGCGTTATTTCAAGTTGTAATTTAAGCGATTCACCAAAGTGTACAGTTCACCCGAAGTTTCTTCAGACTCGATACATAAATATGCGAGAAATTTGTTAAAAAAGAGTTCGACTCGGTTCGAAAGCAGCGAGTTTCTTGAAACGTGTTTATGTTCGATCGGGGTTAAGACAAGCTGAAAAAGTTTTCACATTTCCTCCGAATAAGTCATATTTTCTTGGAGCACCTCGTACATAATGTAGCGTGCTACCTGCCGAACTAACAGAAGTTCACAATAAATCGTCGATATCTTTTACTGACAAGCAATTTCTTACCGAATAAATCATATTGCCCTTCGAAAACGTGAAATGCTCGAAGCACCCAATATTTGTAAGAAATGACGTCAAACAATGCTGGCAACATTCGAACGTCTATTCGAGATTACTTTCCTTAACAATTTTTACTTTGCTGAAAACTGGCCAAAAATGTATTGACGAAGCACAGAACTGGACATTAAAAATTAATGAAAAGAGTAATTACTTCGAGTTATGAAATAAACGGTCATTTTCCATTCTGCAAAGTACTGAAATAACGTAAGTAATAAAAAAATTGATTAAAATAATGAAAAAAGGCCATTTTTTATTTTGTTTTTCAATGTGATCTTTTCCTAGAACATTTCGTCAATCAACAGTACTAGAAGTACGCAGTATCTGAAAAATCGCGGTTCACAACGAAATCGACGTTTTTGTTTAGAGCCAGCTCTTTTACTTCATTCGTGTTATTAATTTTTTCCATAATCTTCAATGTTTATAGACGATTCTTCAATTTTCGTTAATTATCGTCGAGAGTCCGCTTCGCGAGTTGCCACGTGAATATTCAATGCGTGAAAAACGTCGTGGTGAATTTCTCGCGTTACTACGAGGGTGTGCCGAACAGTTTTTTTGCTTTACCAAGTTTGCCAACTCTCTTCAATTTGATTATCCACGAATATCCTGGAGAGTACTCCCTGAGTACCTCGTAAATTTATAAGCGTCAACAACTTTTTGTCCACGTGGGCATACAAAAGTTCCTTCAGAATTTTACTGCTATCCTATGTATTGTGAAAAATCAATAGTTCCCGAACATTAAAAGTACCGATTTTTCATAAGAATAAAGTCAAGGAGTTATTGACAAATCCGATCGAGGGAAAATGAACGAATTTGATGATTTTTTTTCGTATGTTTTGTCACAAAATATTTTTTTGTACAAAAATAATATTTTTCTTCGATATGAAAAACGTACTTTCGATTGAACATGAAAGTATCAATGCACAAAACGCATAGTTTCAAGCCTATTAAAAGTTCTTAAAATAATAAATTCTCATTCGGTTGATTTATGTGTTATGGCGAATCATGTGCAAATCTCCGTCATTTATTGTTTTTAAGCCAGTACCAAGAAATTATCGGTTCGTGGTGAAAAATATTCATACGCCAGGCTGATTCATAAAGCGCTTGTCATCCAGCGCCGATACGAACCAGGCTAAAGGATCAAGTGTCCACGGAGCGAACGTGAGAAATTATATGTGTTAAAAAATACTGAAACGATCACTTCACACTGCGCCGTCGTTATCTCTCCATAAAAAAAATCGCACTCCCATAACATATACGAAAGCAACAAAAAAAGCCTCGCCATTTTGGCAATAACATTCGTAAGAGATTGTGGAATTTGAGGGGAACTGAAAAATTCGAAAGTGCCCTGTTGGTTTGTGTTGGAATAACGCTGCTTACTGCTGTCAGGTGTCACTTGTATAATGGTTTTTTCCAATTTTCTCAGTCAATCGTTTACTGACTGGGATGATTCCGGTGTGAAAATGTAACCTTTTGATATACCAAGGGCAAGTATCTCTTCGATTTGTAATCAACTCAACCGCAAGTTCGCTTGCGAATCATTTCTACTTGCGCGGAAATTGAATCCGCGCTTTGATCGAGCCCGTATAAGATTTCCTGACCTTCATTTGGGCTCTAATCGGATAGTCTCCCATGGGCCCTCAGTGGGTCGTCATATTTTCCTACTGAGGGCCACTTGAGGCACAATAGTAAGGGCCTTCGAGGATCCCAGAACCGTGGAAACCGTGGATCCCTCATGGAAACCGTGGTGGGTCCGTAAGTTATCTCCGGCCACAGATATGCGTATGCATGGGCTTCGGAAGAAATCATTCTTCCTATGAAAATAATTCAGCAAACGAAAAATAATTCAGTGAATTATTATTTACTAAAAAGGTGTCGAAAAAACCGAATGGGATTGTTCAAACATATGCAGTGGCATCCCTACATACATGAATAAAGGCAATAAGAATAGTGGGTATGTCATTTTGTGAAGGATTTGTAAATATAAAATGTAATGTATTTTTAATGCCCTTACGTTTTTCAATCTTTTTTTTTAAATCTATTATCGAGTAATTGAGTTGAAAAATTTAAATATCACAAACGATTTAATCCAAGCTGTTTATACTGGTCTGTCCCTACAACGCCTAAACCTCGTTCTATTGTGGTCCAATAAGGGCTTGTAAGGTAGTATTTGGGGCTTCCCTGATATGCAAAGTCTCAAATCAGTCTTGAGGGCTCTTGTTTTTATCAGCTTATTTTAATTTTATATTTTTAATTCAAGTCCGACATTTATATATTTTTTCTTTTAACCTTCGCATTATGACTATTAAAACTTTAAGTTATTTAATTTCGCCGAGGATGCGAAGAAATAAAACAATATCTTCTGTTGCATTACTCTTAGCTTTTTCCGTGAATATTGAGGAATAGCGATTTCTTCCAGCCCATTGGTATGTCCAGCGGAAGTTCCGCTTCGGTGTTCTCACTGATAGCTCCACAAGACAAAAAGATATTCAAATGCAGGCAATCTAGGGCGGGTTCTCATGGAGACTCGTAAATTGCAATGGAATTTACGGTCAATGACAGCAATTTATAAGTCTTCGAGAGATAGCGATTATCGCTGAATTCACGTTCTATCATCAGAAAGAGTGCTAAATTGCCTAGATCTCAATGCTTTTTCTTGAAAACGACCCATTAAGATTTGTGGGATGTCAGAAGAAAAAGCATTATTATATATCCACCAAAATAAATACATGATTCTCTCGTACTCGACTTCGACTTCATCTGAGATAAACAAAAAATGCATTGGAAGAAAATATTTATTTCTTCGAACATGGATTTCGACTATTCAATTTTTTAAAATACATTTTTCGATCAATATGTTATCGGGACCAACGTTTCAATATTTATAATATTTAAATTAATGAGATCTCAAGATCTTCTATCATTCATATTAATTTTATTATAAATAATACGAGTTAGGAAATCTCGACAATATTATTTATTTATATTTTATTTATAATTATTTATGATAAGTAATAATTAAATAAATCAATGAATATTCAAATAAACCAAATGAATTATTATTATAAAGAATTAAACGTACATCCCAATAATATGTCGATCGGAGAATAATTTTCGAAGAATATAAATGCTAGCAATTATTACTGAAAAATGGCCTCAATATCACTACTATATCTTTATTCTTAGACATTTTAAACAATCATAATCGGAACCAAAAATTTATTCCCAAAAATAATCATTGGCGAGTGTTAAAAAAGAATATTATTTCGAAACAATAGTAATGGGAAAGTAAATATTATTCTCCAGAATCCTTTTTTGTTAAACTCTTCGAACAATAATAATTGTTCAATAGACGTATAAAATAGTATCAGTTGATTAAAGGAAAAAGCACGAGAGCGAACCCTGGGCCGTGCAATTAAAATGCTAAAGTTCCAATAGCCAAAAACTGGCCCTCGTGCCACTGCAATACCTGTCATCACGTATTCTTTTCTATCGTTTTCGTCCAGTACATATACATATTATACATATAGATCGATTCATTCGCGTCTCTCTCGTTGAAAGTAGCGAAATATTCGAGGGGGGAAACTATCGTAAATATTTTTCAATTGCACTATGGAGAAGCTTGAAACGGAACGTGCACGTACGGAAAAAGCTCGAGAACGAAAACTTTACTATAAATCGATGAACGGAGTGGAAAATGGTACCATTTTCGCTGGTACGTCAGCAAGAAAGCTGAGAGACAAGCCGACAATGCGAGAATCCCCGCAGAGAGAAAACGTAGCTCCAACCGGCTGATTTTCTTTCCACCTCGTTTGTAGGAATTACTACCAGTATCTGAAAGAACGCGTTATGCTCCGTGAAGGACTGCCGAGGCCTTCATCACTATCTGCTTTAATATTAAAATGTATTCATTCATATTAAATATTTTAGCTAAAAATAATCTAATTATACTAAAACGTTACAAAAAATGCAACGCTTTCGTTATATTTATTTGAAAAAAGAAATTTCATTGCTTTAAAATATATCAAAATCATTATCGAGATCCAAACTGAATTGATCATATCGAGTTTTTTTTGCACAATTTTTTATCAAAGTGTTTTAAAAAATGGTATTGGTTCTCATGGAACTATGTTAATTATCTTCACGTCCACATACCTATTTGAATCCAGCACCCAGGTATTTCCAATTTTTGGATTTACTCCGTATCCCGAATTTCAATTAACTGCAAAACGCATTCTATTTATTTGACACTTAGTCTCATCAAACGATCGATCCTAAATCTTCATGATATAATATTTCGGAAGTTTCCGGCAATTTAGTTCCATTGCTATTGCGTGCATTAACGTCTTTGAGAGCTGCTTTTCCATAAGCGACCCTATAAAATTCATATCTTTACAGCTACTAAATTGTTTATTAACGAATTCCAAAAAAATCTAGATAACTATCTTTCCTCCAATTTTCAATAATTTGAGTATTTTTTCAATACCCATGCAGGAATGTGATATGGATGCAATGAAAATCAGTTCTTTTTAATCACTCAATTTTTTTGTACCGATGTAGTCAGTGGAAGTAACTCAAACGTTTTCACATATTAGAATCACAGATCAATTGTCTCCATTTGCAAACGAAAGGTATTGAATAATGCTGAAAATGAAGACATGAAAAATGAAGGGGGCAAAGCGTTGCATTCCATCGATGCGAACTTCTATGTCAGGAATGGAGAAAGGGCAAGAGAGAGAGAGAGAGGGAGAGAAATGCACTTCATTCCATCACAACCCTTAGGGCCATGAAAAAAAAAGAATTTGCAAATAAACAGGAAATGCTCGTTCAAGCATATTTCATTTGATTGATTGGTAGGGCTGACACTCGTGAGCGTGAATTTTAAAGCTGACTCGTCGCCGACAGCTTTTCGATAATTCTCCCAGCGGGGGTGCGGATAACGCTATTCCCAGAGTGCGAATGTTGATTCGACCGGTTTTTCATTTGGTGAGTATGAGCAGTTGCAGGGACGAATAAAAAAATTGGAAATTTATGAATATGCTGGAGCGGCTTAACAAGTAACTCCACATGCATTGGGTCCTAAGCCCTTCCACCTCCACAGCACCTTTCGTAGATATTCCATGAACAAACTTTGCAAAGGTCCGATAATCTAGCTCTAAATTCGGACTAATCCACGATGCACCTGTGGTTCCCTGCAAGTTTGTTTGAAAAGTTTGAACAAGGAGTCACTCAACACGGTGCGCACGTTTCTTTCCAAAAAGTGACCTGTACGTGCACGCTTTTCGATGAAGATGGCCTCGAAATTCTGAAAATTCTATTTTTTTAATATGTTTACATTAACCCCATTTGTTTCCTGCTTATTTATTTGTTTGGGTTCTGCGGTCAATTTTGAAATAACGTCCGGATGAGCTAAAGCCCTGAAACTTTAAACGTAGTTTATAACTGGAAGGGAGAAAATCAGACAAGATAAGTATTAAAAAAGAAATACATAATAATACAAATTATATGATATACCAAAAGATATTCTATGAATAATATATAAATAATATATACAATACATAACGGTTTCCAACAAGTTTCAGATTATAGAATCAAGTATGCTCGGGAGAGCGAGGAAGTGATAAAGTATAATATAATTTCTTCTAACGCGACACAGATTGTCCCGCAAATTTGGGATAGTGAATTTTTCATCGGTATGAACACAGTTGTACGATTTACAAAATAAAACGAAAACCGTGGAGCTCATGGAACGGACAATTGTCGCATTATAATAGTTCACCTAATGACTAACAACTTAATTCCACTGCGAACGATACGATCAGCAAATAAACTTGGCAGGATGATTATACCTAATTTTCTTCTGTTTTCGAACGAAATTCTGAAAATATTCAGTATACACATTTTATGAGCCATTTATTGCTAATATTATATTATCAATAGTTAGGATCAAGCGATTCGTCAGACCAAGTTTCAAATAAATCCGTTTATAAAATAGTGATACATTTATTTGCACGATGAATTACTTATTGACCATTGGAATACGCAATATACAGGGTGTTCCGTTTTGTTGTTTTCGGTAATAATCCACCGAATATGTCCATCAACAAGTTATAATGAATAAATAATCAAATAAATAAATAATTGTTTATAATTAATAATAATATTAGGCAATT
>JAPYZI010000498.1:0-50254 GCA_030523105.1 Ophioninae sp. A BG-2022a
CGATTTTTGGCAGAATTTCAAAGTTGGACCATCGATTTTTGCAAATTTTTCCATACATACCCCTTTGCGTTTTTTTTAGCGATTTTTCAAGTGGCTTTTTCGGGGAAACTAAACGAGATAGCGATACGAATCCAACGCCATTGTTTAAGTTAGGCAAAAACCTTTTCCAAACTCACCAATTGAATCCCCATAGCACATAAACAGTTTGCTCTACGACCGTTTGAAATTTCGTGATTTTTGAGATTTCAGAAAAACGGCCCGGGAAGACGAAAAAAAATTTTTTTCCGTTTTTTAAGTATTAAAAGATTGTATTTGATCGGAAATTTTCCGCTGATTACGAATATACCCGAGTTTTTGCCGAAAGTACAAAATTAGCCTGGGAAAATGCAAAAAACCTTTGTAAAATATATTTTTGACGGTTTTTCCTCGAAATTTTGAGAGAGAGAGAGTAAAATCCGGAGCTGAAACGAGAAGAAAAGCAAAGGTGAAAACCGGTATCTATTCCTATAATTCACGTGTCTCTATATTTCCATACAGAACTTTCCACGTTGAATGTAATAATACTGTTTTTATGGAATTTCGCAATTCCTTCGGTCGCCCAACGCAGTTCGATGAAACTTACATTATTTTCCGTCGCATATACATAAATATAAATACAGAAGCTGTTTAGATGCAGACTTTGGTAGAAGCGGATTGTGTACGAAAACCCACCGCGCTTCGCGTCACGAACGACCGATCTTTCGATTCTTCGAAATTAATATTTCGAGCGTGATAACGTATATTGAATATTTATCGAGTCATCGGCATTTGTCAATTTGCATGCGACATTATATTGGAAATTATGAAAGCCGCGAGCCAGTTGAAAACAACTGGCATAACCATTTTTTCACTCTCATTTACCATCCGCAACAACAATACTAATGATAATAATAATAATATTGATCATTTTAATAATCCAATAATCATTCTAATAATCGTGATAATATAAATAATAATGTAAATGTTAATGATACTAATGATTATAATAATCGTCTTTTCGAGTATTTTTTAATCACTTTTGAGACTTAGAAATAGAATATCCAGGAGGTAAAAAGCAACATTTGCGAACGCCTGTTTTTCGCATTTTCGACAATATTTTTGTCGTTGAAAATGTCTCACGGGCTGTTTCAGCAGCTATTTTTGCCTGGATGAAAAGCGAAGAAGATCAGGTTTCAAAAATGTTGCTTTTTATATTCAATTTCAAAGCTTCAAAAGTAACAAAATTAAAATCCCTTAAAAAGACGATTGTCACAATTTGAGCGCAGAGCAAAAAGAGCTCCATCGAATTAATATTAACACTTTGTCAAAAAGGAAAAAAAATCGTTGCAAAAAGCGAAAAAAAAGAAACTACAAAAACGCTACGAACTTAGTCTCCAATTAAATACAGATTTGTAAAACGTGGATGTGAAATACTGGGGCTTCGAGTCGTTGATTGAATTCGAAAACGAGATACTACGAACGAGTTCATTGTGCTCTCGTATGTGCGTAAGTTCAGTAGCGAGTTCCCAGTTGAAAATTCTATACGAGTCGATTCTCGTATAGAAATTTTGTTCAACGACGAGTCGTAATATCAGTATGGATAGGGGATCTCGTACGTGCCCGAGAACGCGGATGCACTTGGTCGTCGTAACTCCTCGGGTACGCACGCATTCGCCTGTTTCCCCGTTACGTCTCATCGACATACGCGAGAATACAGTTGAGCGAATTAAACACGCGCAAACGGCTTCGAATGACGTTTCTCCGCGTCGAAACTCCAACTCTCCTACGGCGGTATCTTCTCCACCTCTCTATTACTATCTACCTCCAAATCCTACTGTTCGAATACGTACCAAACGTAAGGGTAACAAAACAATCCTCAAACCTTCCGGCGCTCCCAAACACCTCGTTACCTCGACATTGCGTATACGAACGATATATTCATTTTATCAGAACCAACGATATAGTTTTATTTGAATACCTTTGGAAATAATTGTGAGATATTGAAGAAAGCCGCTGTTTCGTTGCCAAGTTCGTCGAGGCTTTAATGTTGTTTGCACCCTTCAGGTAGTTCTAAAGGATTCACTGGTCAACGGTATATCTATAATTTTTTAAATTTGATAATTGAAAAATTCAATTCATTTGAGCATAATAATATTCGTCGTTAGAAAAATAATTATTCGAGAAGTGTTGGTAATAAACGTAGTCAATTATTATTAGAAAAATAAAGTACTAAAATAGCAATCAGCTTGCCGAAAGTGGTTTTACCAACCGCCATTTCATAAAGCTGTTCCCAACAAAAATAACGGACGTCGTTTGTTTAACGCGAGTGTACATGTGTGTAGTGGCTGTGACGGTGTCTAGGGACTGTTTGGATCGTGTCGTTTTTGTTTGATCTCTGCTGATAGCTCATTTTATTGTGAATTAATACTTAGAAATATTCATTTTCCACTTTCAATAATGATTTATGACAACTCGACGGTATTGACATGTACTCTACCGTATATCTGTTCCAACTATCCATCAAAAATTTTCTTCAAATATGAAGCACGAGATGGAGAAGTATAAAGATATTTTCGTAAATTATAGAAAACGGTATAATTCAATGGAAAAACCGTAACCGTCTGGAAACTCCGTGGATCACTGTTCGTTGATCGTATATTTCGAGGACGAAAAGTCAACCAGGCCTGAACGGTATATGAATGTCAAGAGTCACTCTTCCCGGTTCACTCGAAATATTTCGTAGCAGCGTTTTTTTGTATTTTTTTTTTGTTTTTGTCTACCATTCGATACAAAAAAAAGAGTGCAAATACACTCTAGCGTTCATCTCGGTAGAAACTCTCACCGGGTCTGACCGGACTGGTCGACGGTCCATTCGTCGCTCCGGGCATTTTTTGAGCTACCTCCGGAAACGTTTAAATCCCATGGACATTCCCTCCCCCTCAACTGCCCCTCGATTATTCGTAACATTCTCCATGACATTTTTTTTTATCCTCTCCCTTGTGTTTTTTTTTTTACATTTACAAGTACACTTTTGTGACGAGCGTTCGAGCATGGCAGCGAGAGGGTTACCATTTTGCCTCGTTTTAAATGTTGTTGCATTTTTTATTCTTATTTTTTTTTTTACTTACCGGGACTTTTACACCGACACAATTTTGCACTAAACGCACTCGTACAATCACCATTTGGCGATGGTCTTTCTTCCTCTCTCTTTTTTTCTCTCTCTGTTTCATCCTCTCTCTCGTTTGACTTTTATCGTTTGCTCCAACATAGTTGCGGATGCTTCTCGAATGTACTCAACGATTATACACCGAATTAATTCGTGGCTTTGAAAATGAAACGGTTATCGCGACTCGTCCGGGATATTATTTCCTAAGATGAGAGGACGATCGATGAATAATACAAACGAAATTATTAAAAAATCGCTTTTAAACTATTAAATTTGGATAATAGGAGAAGCAGACATCTAAACGAGCAAAAAAACATTCGGGAACCAGATAAGAGCTTCATTTAATGATAATTGTTAAAAATAAAAAAATTAATGGGTGAAAATCGGTGTTCTTTAGGTAAATAAAAATGAAACAAAAAAGAGGTTAATTTTGCCGAAGAAATATCGTTAATTTTGTGTTTGAAAAATCATTAATTTTTTAACAAAAAAAAAAAAAAAAAACGACAATTTGTAGATAAAAATAAAACACAAAATTGTTAATATTTCGATTTAAAAAAAAATAGTTAATTCTTTGGAAACAATCCTTAACTGTTCGGAAAAAAATCGTTCATTTTTTCAAAAAGAAAACCAATAATTTTTCGTGAAAAGATCGACATTTTTTCGTATACCAAATGATGGGAAAAAATCGATGATATTTCGAAAAAAAAAAAAATCGTTAATTTTTCGATAGAAAGGTGATCGAAAAAGAGTTTATAATTTTTCGAAGAATAAAATAAACCGAGGAAAATCGATAATTTTTCGTGGACGAGTGTGGTCCGTTCTATTGCGAAGAAAAGCTGCAAGCCCGAGCTGGAGAGGTTGGGGGGTTAGGATAGAGAGAAGGACGATGAAAAGCACGGCCTGGTGCTTCGCTCGATGCTTGTACTCTCACTCCCGAAGGTTTCCACGTACCGTTGCCCGAGCTTTCCCGCTCCCACGAATAGGAGGATGCGCCTGCCGGAACCGGAGAGAAATTGAGAGAGAAGTGGAATTGAAGTTCGTCGATGCAAGCGGAAATCTCCAAACGTACGAGCTTTTGGCGCGCACTCATCGACGACGGAAGCGCGGAAGGGTTGAAAGAGGCACCCCTGTGCCGAGAAAAAAACTTTGGCTCTATTTTTTTGTTTCTTTTTTTTATATTTATTTATTCCTTGCATTTTTTTTCTTTTTCCACTGAATGAATTCCCATTGAGGCAATGCTTTTGCAAGCGGTATATAATTTGCATTCGATCATTCGACGTAATCGAATCGATTCCGCTGGAAAATCGACGAAACAGAGAATTATTTAGACCCCGAGACCTTACGTCCAACAACCATTGCGATTTTTTAGGTTTTTACTTGATTTTATAGTCATCCTAGATTTTTTTGGTTTTGCTTGATTTTTTTTTTTCAAATTATTTTCATCAATTTCTTTTTTGTTTCGATTAGTGTTCTGGTTATACTCAATTCTTTGGTTTTATTTGATTGTTCTGTTTTACTTGATTTTTCGGGAATACTTCATATTTGCAATTTGAGAAAGTAAAACTGAAAAATCAAGTAATACCAGAATAACCAAATGAAGGTAAACAAGAAATTTATAAAATCAGGAAACCATGTGAAGCTAAACAGTGAAGTAAATAAAAGCATCAAGTTAAACCGAAAAATCAAGTAAAACAAAAAATCGAGTAAAACCAAAGAAAAATCAACAATTTGAACCGATTATTTTGTTTTACTTGATTTTCCAGTTTAACTTGATGTTTTTTATTATCGATTGTTTAGCTTCATATAGTTTCGTGATTATATTGCTTTTTTGTTTACTTTCTTTTGATTTTTCAAGTATTAGTTGATTTTTCAGTTGTACTTTCTCAAATTGTAAGACATTACGATGCTGGTCGATGTTTGGTTCGTCATTAAGTCCCATTATTTAGATGGCGAGGATAGAGGGATTAAAAAGAAAAATTCACCGCTGATCCGGATTCTCAGTGTAAGCAAAAGAATGAAAGGTAAATCAGGACGACGTCGACGAGGCATTGCGTTTTGCGAATCAATCGATGCTTCATCAAATATAAAAAAGAAACGAAAGAGGAAGCGTGTGTACATTCAGTTTCGAAAGAGAACGAAATATACATTTATCTCGTGAGTCAACTGGCCAGGGAAAAGAGGCTCGTGTATATTAAATGAAAGGAGAAGAAAAATAAAGAAAAAAAAGTTCGGCGAGGAGCGATCGAGGAATTTCGAGGGTTTCGAGCAGCTCTTCCTTCCTCGTTCGCCTTGGCATCGTTGTTTCTTCGAATAACGAGTATTTGCCAAAGCTCTCTCGTCCCTGAACTCGACCGCGTTCAGAACGGCAATGCGACACGGCAAGTACGATAGAGGCCACGGCGACCTGCGCGACCGATAAAAACAAAAAAAAAAAACAGAACGTACGTGTTTCCCCTTCTCCACGTTCCTTCTTATCGTCGAACCAACCTCAATCGCGAATCGTATTCCGGTATTTAATTCATTTTTTCGCTACAACGATTTGGCTCGGACGAGCCACGTGTATTTCCTCAAATAGTCGATTTTTACGATAGATTAAACAATAAACAAAAGTTAACGTTAATTGTTTGGTAAGTTGAACAATAAACAAAAGTTAACGTTAATTGTTTGATAAGTTAAACATTAAACAAAAGTTAACTCGATAAACAAACGTAGGCGTATTTTTTCCGTTCCAATTTTTTATTATTAGGGAGATTATAAAATGAAAAAAGGAAAGTTACAGATATTTCCTTAATTTATGTTGATTAATAAATTAAATTATTTATGTTCTTTTATTTTATTTTATAATAATTTATATATTTATAAATTATTTGTTCTTTTATTTTATTTTTATATATTTTATAACAAAAATTTATATATTTTATGTTCTTTTATTTTATTTTATTTTATTTTATTTTATAACCCAAACAATAATCAAAAGTAGACGTATTTTTTTCGTTTCAATTTTCTATCATTAGGGACGTTATAAAATTAAAGAAAGGTAATGTTACAGATATTTACTTCATTTCTTTTGATTAATTACTTAAATTAT
Source organism: Ophioninae sp. A BG-2022a (assembly GCA_030523105.1). NCBI lineage: Eukaryota > Metazoa > Arthropoda > Insecta > Hymenoptera > Ichneumonidae > Ophioninae sp. A BG-2022a. Next base: position 6,273 of record JAPYZI010000498.1, read on the forward strand.
TTATGTTGTTTCATTTCATTTTATTTGTTCATTTATTATGGGGTGACCAACATATTTAATGTATTTATTCATAATGAATAACTATAAACGATTTACACCAACAATACCACGTATATTTCGTCAATAGTTTCATAGTAGGTTTTTAATTAGTTGAAATACACGTATTTGTCAGTGTTTTCTTTTTTACTAGGGAGCTGTAAAATGTAAAAAAAGGGACTGTTACAGATGTTTTAAACAATGTCATGCTATTTGCCCTCTACACTCTATAATGCGTTTTAAAACGATTATTTAAGTTACTGGGTGCTGCCTAAATTTACAGTACTGTTATAGAGTTTGTGTACTTTTGCTTTTTTTTTAGTTCTGTAAACTCGGCTCGCGAAAAAATTTCACGAAATGGCACGAAGTGAGTTTCGCACTAATTTTGACCGAAATAACGTTGTCTCGTTGAGAAGCATTGAGCGAAAAATTCAAGTTTGAATTTTTCGCGTCGTCATTCATTTTTTTACAATGGGATGAAACATAATATTGAAAGTTTCGTTACGAATTGCTTGTTTTGTTATAAATAGATTACATATTGATATAAAAGGTGAATAATAAAGTAATAATTATACTGTATCTTTCATTACTTTGTTATTTAATGATTAAATAATAATAATTCTCCATGCTTCATGATTATTAAATCAATAATACTAAAGTATAGGGAAGTATTATTAATAAACAATATTACTTAAAAAATAAATAAATAAATAATAATACTTCTGTATACTTATAGCTTAATAAATAATAATAATATTTTTCAGTTCATTTCTAGTATACATGTCTTTCATAAAATCGAACGTGTAAAAATAAAACCAATTATTTTTTCCCCAAATTGGAGGAAACGAGTTGCAAAATAATAAAGCAGAGCAAGTGTGTTTGGATTTAATGGGGAGGAGGGGGGACACTTTTTTTTCTGGTTTCACGGAATAATCGCGTCCGTATTGCTGAATCAAAGCCTCCTCGCGGTTTGTCGTCCTCGAGATGTCTCCTACTTACGCGATACTCGATCTCGTCGATTCCTTTTTTCGATTCCTCCTTTTTTTTTTTTGCTACAAACCACGTTCGATTTACCAGGGACTCGATCAGTTTTTACTCGCTTTTCGACAAGTACCCACTCTCGAGTTCTACTCTCGTTTTCATGCCAAACGTGTCCCGAATTTTCCATCGATTTCATTCACGAGAAATGACAAGGTCGATCGGCTATCACTATTGAATCGAACTGTAGTTATATCAAGTTGAGTCACCTATCGAGTCATACCGATTCCGGTGCCTAGAAGAATATTTCTTTTTTTTTTTTTTCGTCTCTTGGAAGGTTTCGCACGCAGTCTCGAGTGTCGTAGACCTCTTACCTAAATATATGCATATATTGTGGTAATATGATTAATGGCTGCGTCTGGCCCGACGGAGATAACGACGGCGACGACGGTGACGACGAAGACGATGAAGAGGAGTGAATAAGCTTTCCGAGGTTTCCTAAACGCAAATTGTGTTATAGTGGTGCGGGTATATGTATGCATGTGTGTGTGTGTATATATATATATATATATATATATATAATATAAGAAAGTTATCAACATTCCCTTAGATTGCTTTGCATCTCGTGGAGCTTGCATTCCGCATTCCGTTCATAATAACAATGACTATAATAAGAACAATTATATCAATCCCTATTATGATTATTACTATTGTGATGGAAACATTATTCGTCCAATTTTTCCTCCTATTTTTCTCTCGCTCCATTTTTTTTTCTATTCTGAAACGATATAAATAAAGATCGGTGTTTTTTTTTTTTATCTAATTTGTCAAATTTATTTTCATGGTTTTTTAATTGTATTTATCGAATCGATTTTTATGGTTTTTTAATCTAATGTTGTCGAATTGATTTTTATGTTGTATTTTTATCGTTTCTTTTCACAAATACACAATCGTTCCCGACGAAAAAATGACCACGATTATTTAAAGTTGGATTCGTATTTAATTGACAAACGAACGAACAGCGAGGTTCAGATTTTCAATAATTATAACGACATTTATTGTTTGCAACCAGACCATTGTCGTTACATCCGCATGCATTTTTTTCTCGCTTCTTCATTTCGAGGATACTCTCGGAAAGAATATTGGAAAATAATACGAGGATGAAAAGTTGAGGAACGAAGGAAAATGCGGGACAAAAAGAAAATGCGATTCCAAAGAGAGACATTTGCACGTTGCTTCCACGAGTTCTTTTATTTCGTTCGTTGCCCGTATCGCTCCTCATCCTCCCGTTTTCAGCGCGAGAAAATTTCCGTAATTATTTTTATATCTCCAGACCGAATCAAAGGTAGGTTCTTGCGTATAATTATAACGATTCGCGTTCGTTCCGGGTACCACCGATGAATACGCGACGGAAATAAAGAAACCGCGAGGGAGGATAAATGAATAAAGTGTCTATTCACACGTACACGAACCCAAACACACGTGTACGAGGGTGAATCGGCAAACCCTGAGGGGGAATCGCACAGCGTCGAATCTACGTATACATTAAATATATACGTATTTGCTTGTATCTCGCTATGCAATTCTTTTCTATTAATTTTATCTTTTCATCCAAGTACCGCAACGGGGTTTTCCCTTCCGCCCTCGCGATGTAAAGGAGCAAACTTTTTCCCTCGCTTATTTATCTCCGTACACGAGGACAAAAGTTAAATACAGCAACGTCTCTTCGATAAACCTTACAAATCTAATTTTGACAGAAATCTAATTATTTATTTTTAACACTTATTTTTATAAATTCATTTTTTTTTATTTCTAATTTTTTAATTTTTAATTTTGAAAAATTAAGATTTATCTTAATTTTAGATCCAGGTCGTCTTGATATGAAAATACTCGTACGCCTCGAATGTTCATGCGTGCATTTCTGTGTTTGTACACGTGTGCGTGATGAGACATACGTGACGGTTTATACGCGACCGTGGGCCATATCGACGAGCGACCGCTACCACAATCGGCGCCGTCTCTCATCGGACTCATTCGCAAGTTCACTTTATTTCTGCAAAGCTGACGTATGCAGGCCAATACACGAGACTACACGCAACTACGGATAACGACGTTGATATTGTTTGATATTATTATTTAAATAATTAATATTATTTTTTATGGTCATTATTATTCATATATAATACGAACGTAATAATAATTATCATAATAAATAATATTGTTTATTATTATTTGTTAATATTATTCAAGATTATTAATAATAAAACATAAACTAATATTTATGTTTTATGATAAATAATCATTGTTTTCAATTATAGGTTTTTTTTATATTTAATTATTATTATTTTACTATTACTGTACGTTGGTAATATTTGTACCAACGTAACAAAAAAATTAATGAATTTATCGAAAATGAATATTTTTTGTGTAAACAAATTTTCAAATTCGTATTTTAAAGACTCGAGTGTCGAGTATGAAAAGCCCGATGGGTTTGTTTCGTTATAGAAATTATAGTTGTTATTTGAAAATGTACGAAAAACATCTCATTGGAAAGTCCGTTATTTAGGTATCGAAAGTTACGCCGGATCTACGATGTTTGCGCAGCTTCTCGAGACGAATTTACATTTATTCGATATACAGCCACGAGGCAATCCCGCAGGATCTTTCGAACCGTTACTCCTTCTCCTCCGACTCCCATATTTAAACCCCTATCTATTCGTTCTCATTATCTTCCCTCCTTCTGCCCTCATCCCGTTTCGTTCGTCGTATCTCCATCAGCTAAACTAAAAATCGACAGTCCCGTTTTGGAAAAGTCTTTTAATAATAATATTAAAAGATTTTTTCAAAGATATTGCTGGTTATTAGATTTTCCTGAAATTTATGAAATTATCAGGGTTTTATGGATTTCATAAAGGTGGTGATACTTGGTGACCCTGGATGTCGATATTGTTGCTGAAATACTTTTGACCCCCTTAACAGATTTTTCTTCGAACCGCTTAAATACCTCATTATAAATTTGCAGTCAATAAACTGACTATTATAATTTTTGTACACTTAAGAAATGACGGAAGTCCCGGAGAAAATTGGACATCCGATCTTCCCTCTTAAGACTTCGTACCTTTATTTTTTAATGTTAAAACATCGTCTAATTTAGACGTCTACATTTTTAAGTAGAAAAGACACTCGAATTCGCACGCTTGGACGACTACATTTTAAAAATGAATTTCATTACTTTTTTTTTTAAAGTAATAAATTTATTAAAGTTACTAATATTTGACAATTTTTATTAAAATGTATTAAAAAATTTTTAAAACTTAAATCTTTAGTTGGTAATTTACTTGGTATATTTCAATTAATATTAATTAAAAATGTATTAAAAATTATAAATTTTACTTGAAATACTTTTCAACCCCTTAATTTTTGATTTTCTTCCAAATACGTCATTCAAGATTTACAGCCTGTAGATCGAGTAACTATTTCAATGGTTTTTTACTTACCAAAAAGACCAAAATTCCCATACAAACTTATATGTCCAATATTAGCCCTTTAAGAACCGATTATTCCAAAATCCTTGAATCGCGCCGTGTAAATAGTCCGTCAAAAGTCGAAATACGATTTCTCAATGATTTTACTTTAAGTAAATCGTGGCATTTTCGCACCGTCTCTATTCCACTTCCTCGGAAAAAAAAATATCGAAAAATCATTACTTAATCAGTATCTACATCGGAATATCAAATATCAAGTATCCACTTGTTGTTTAGGTTCGATGATGTGCAAGTCTGTCAAGACTTTGTCTTTAACATTTACGGGTAAATATCTAGAAACTGGGAGAGGGCGGATGAAGGTCCTTTAAAGTTCGAATAACCAAGAGAGTTTGGAACTTGCGGAACTCCCCGAATCGTTCTGGGTTTGTTTGGGTTCGAGGGAACGCGAAGAGGGGGAGCCATGAACAACAAAAGAGAAGAGAGAATGGAAGGGACGGGCGTGTCCTTGCATTCAAGGGATTCAAGCTGTCCCATGGGTGGTAGTTATTAGGACAAAGGGTTTCCCCTCCCCTTGTGCATTGTTCCATTTCTTTGTTCCATATTCTTCAAAGCACCATAGAAATCAGGGAGGCCTGATTAACGGCAGTCTTAGTTTTTCAGTCTAAACGTGTTTTCGACGATTGTAAGTGATATTCCAGGATAATCAACAACCTCAAAGTCCATCCATCCGGTTCGAAAAGTCATCAAGGTGACCCCTTGGCATAACTGTTTATTTTCGTATTTTTCAGGCGAGCCTCGACCGTAATGGACGTCGAAGCGGCGTCGGTGACGGCAGCGCTGCTCGTCACGACCTCGCCCTCGACCTTGTCGACGATTTCGACTACTTCGACCACCACCGAGGCCCTCCCTTCGCTCCGAGTCGATCTCGATGAAAACTACGCGGACTCCGCGGAGAACGAGACTAAATCGGTATTGCGAAAACTGAGGGAGGACGAACTGACCCTCACGCCAAGACCAACGCCGAGGCATCCACCACCACCGAGGAAACCCAAGTTTCGCATACGACCGCCTTATCTCATGATCTGCATCAGTATTATTGAGGTTTGTCCGTATTTTTTATTTTTCATTCCTCCCTTCGTTTTATATTCCCTCGGTCTTTTTGAAATTTTTTTTTTATTATTTTTCCTCGGTTTCTCGACTGCGTAAACTTAGTCGGAACAACCGAATCCCGTAACTGAATAAAAAGTAGAAATTCATGCGACAAGAACAGGTCGTTAAGTTGTGCGAAATCATTATGGTAATAACATTCGAAATGATCGAAATAATAACGCAGTAATAAAAGTAGAAACAGTTATAATGCAAATTCTTAAATAGAAAATAATAATGATAACAATAATAATAATTTAGTAATATAATAGTAATAATAGTAATATATTATAATAATATGAATAGTAATATAATATTAAAAATAATAGTAATAACTTATAAAAATTAATAATATTGCCGCCATAATAGACACTTCCATTATGGCGGCAATATTATTTTTATTACAATCGTAATAAAAATCGTAATGAACCTTTTTAATGAACGAACAGTATGAATAATAGTATAAAAATCAATGAACTAATAACGGAATACAAATAATTGGACTAGTGCAAATGATCATGAAAATAACAATACAAAGAAAATAATAATAATAATTATTATTATTATCATTAGTATTATTAATAATTATTATATATAATATGATTAACATAATAATAATAATAATAATAATAATAATAATAATAATAAAGTCTCAGCGATCGCGCGGAAGTAAAAAAATAAAGTAATACGAAGAGAAGAAGTTGAATAAAGAAAATGGAAGATCGGGTAAGACGCAAGCGGAAATAGATGTTGCGGCCCGACAACAGGAAGGACGAGAGTAGTACCCGGAAAGCACGAGAGCCCAAGTAGGATCGAGTATTTCTCGTGGATAAGAAACACAAGTGTGGGTTTGTGTGTGTGCTCCTTGAGAAGACGCGTTTCCGCGATAATCCCCGCCGAAATACAGAAGCGCAGAAAAGCAGAGGGCATCCGGAGGTTATCGGAGCTCCGATGCTCACGGAGAATTCAGCGGACCTCGCTGTACGATACGACACATCCAAGTTTCTTCGAAGCTTTTGCCTTTCGCGAATCTCGAGACCTAATGATGATCCGTGTATACGGAAATCATCATGGTAACGTCACCGAGCTGCGCTCGAAAGCAACGAGCTTAAGTCTCCTCTTTTATTAACCGTAAAATAAGTAGTATGTCGTCTTTTCCTCAACTCTCCTTAACCTGAGTTACGTTAAGAGACCTCCGGAAATATCATACGGAAATTTCAGATACAAAATGCAAAAGAGAGTAAAAAGTAACTTGCGGGTTTGTCTCAGTGTGAAATTAAAAAAAAATCGTTTTTCGTTTTGCATTATTGTATAGTAATTGAAATTCTCTCTATGTTTTTAATTTTGTTCAATTTTCATTCACAACGGTTTCAAGCTTTCGAGATCAGTAGCTACTGGGCCAAGTAGTAGACCCTTCAATAAGTAACCCAGAATATTTTCACATTTTTCGGAAGCCTAGTAAATCCTGCAAACTCGACTGATAAAAATAATAAAAAGATATACTAAATAATAAATCTCAAATCCCTAGAGTCTGAACCTCAAAGCAACATACATTTATAATATCCAAGCATAAGATAAAAGAATATTAATCATATTCGAGAAAAATAACAAAATTAGGAAATAATAATAATAATAATAATAATAATATACCAAATAATAAATCCTAAATCCCTTGTGTCTGAACCTCAACCTCTCTTTCTCTCCTGAGACAGAGAGAAACAGAGAGAGAGAGAGAGATTTGATTTGATTTATTGTAATGCGCTACGACAAATACATCCTGAGAGAGATAGAGAGAGAGAAAGAGCAAGAGAGAATAGGGGGAGGGGATTGGAGAAAGAGAACGGGAAAGAGAGGGCGCGAATTGAATAGAGAAGCGGTACGGTTCCTCGGTTATGTACGTCACAACGGATAAACAATATAACGTATAGCTACGTACGTGTGTACGTTACGCGAGCTTTCCGGTGAGTTCGCCATAATTATATTAACAAAGGAGAGCGGCAAGACCACCGCCGTATCTCAAATGAATATATATATATATATATATGCACACGAGTACTCGGGAAAAGCTTTGTTCGTCGTGCGGTAGCCGCCGAGTGAAAAATTTCGGCGGCCGTGTACGACACACGAGACGCCATTCCGCACCGGGAGAAAACAAGTCGGATGGAAACGACGGAAACGCTGCTCTCCGGTTCTCCGTTCGCCCAGTTGTAGCGAACCCTCTGCTTCTCTTCTCGCACCTGCGTGGCGTCTTTTCAACTTGTATCGATGTTACCGCTATCAACGTATCTCTCGCTGGCATTTACCACGCACGGTGTGCCGTCTTCTCGATCCTCCAGTTTTCAACGGAAAGGACTCCAGATAGCGCCGGAAATGGATCCCGTAGTCTCGGTACCATTTGGAAACTTGCGGACCCAAGTGAGCCCCGCTTCCTCTTTGTGGACCTTTCTTCGTACGTACCCCAAGCGTATAACCGGAAATCGACCATGTCGGAACTGCAGACTCGCTCGATCTCGAATTCATATCCCCCGATACGATAGTGCATAATATTTTTTCGTCAATTTTTGTATTTTTGCACTTTGATGAAAGGTTTCGTTGATGAAGAACAGCGGTGTAGATTCTTTGATGAAATTTTTGTATTTTTGCACTTTGATGAAAGGTTTCGTTGATGGAGAATAACCGAGTAGATTCGTTGATGAAGAATAGCTGAGTAGGCTCGCTGATTAACAATAGTTTCATTATTTGCACCCCAAATCCAAATGTATTACGAGGAACATTCAAAACGTTTACCCGAACATGAAGGTGGCAGGAAAATAAATTGGTGTAAGCTTGATCCACCTTGTACTTTGATCAATCGTTTGCAATTCCTTGATTACTTGAACCGCATTAAACTTGAGCGCATTACCGCTGTCGTATTGAAAACACGACAACACGCAAGGATATCAAACGTTTTACAAACTATCCAGTCACGCGTGTCGCAGTGGAGACGATACTCTTGAGGTAGTACTAGCGGACTTACTAGTCAACAGTATATCTATAATTTCTTGATTCTGATAATAGAAAAATACAATACATTCAAGCATTATAATATTCATCATAAAAAAAAAAATTATTCGAAAGTCTGTGAAAATTGACGACACGATTGATAAACGCATTAGCAGTATGACGTACAATACAACGATGAAAACATCAAATTTACCGATATTACCGTGATAATCAGGTTTCAATTCGATCGGATTATGAAAGCCGCGAGAATATTTTTCAATTCCCGATGATATTCAATTTATTTTGAATTTTCGGTTTATCGAGTATCGATGGTGGAACGTGGAATTCGAGGAGGAACGATAACGCGAAATGAGGAGTTATGGACGGGAATGTACGCAAGGGCGAGAAGTTCTGATGTTATTCATACTTCGACCTTCTGATGTTATTCAGACTTCGACCCTCGTTAAACGTGTCGTTACGTGTTTTGGCGACCCTTAACTCCTGTCCCCAAACTCTCTCACTTGTACGACGTTTTATAACGTATATACGACTTTTACAAACGTTCAACGCGTTTGACGCACGAATCGAACGTCTATCAACCCCAAGCATCTTTGTCGAAACCCCGAGCGATGAATTTTCATCGGTTTTCATACCCCGATGATGAGTCAACTCCGGGGGCTTGAAGGAACACGAGACTACATCCGTCCCCTCGGCATTCAACGCGCAGCCCTTTCCACCGTCCCTTGTTTCCACCCTCATTTTCGTCTGTCATTTGTCTCGTGGAATCACTAGGAATGCTCCGGTCTCTCCGCGTTTCAATGAGTTTGCGTGGTGGCTAAAAAGAAGTCTGGAACCGAGAGGAGCGCGGGTGGCAAGGGCTGCAGTTGCAAGGCTCGATACCCATAAAAAGGGCAGCCTGTGTTGTGCCCATTGATTTTCTTTTCCCCCTCGTATCGTCTACCATCCACTTCACAGACTCGTACTCATCATCGTCATCGACGCAGTGCTCAAACTTCAGGTTTCGATTATTCTATCTTTAGTAAACGAAACGAGTGATAATATTTAAATTGCTGCCAATTTGGAAAAGCAAGGTTTCAGGAAAACTGGAAGCAAACATCTATACTATATGGGAACTAAAGAAAGTGGCATTGGTACGGTTCGCCTGATTGAGTACCGATTAAAAAGGGATTATAGAAATAATTATACGTATTGTATTTTCTGCTGAATCAATCGTCAAATTATAATAACCTAGCTAATTAAATTAAGCCTAATTATAATAATCTATTTAATTAAGTTAAATCTGGTATCTGGACCCCATGAAATTTCATGGAGTCCTGGTACCAGATATCTACCACCAAAATCGAATCCCGATCGCTCAACTGGCATGGTTCTCTTTTCCATTCTCGCGCATCCGCTTCTTACGCTGTTATCTTCTTTATTAGTAGATATTAATTAATTAGTGCGGTAAACAACAGTTGGGTGTATTTGTGTACGGATTGTTCCCCACCATCGTATCACTGGCTGACCGGATCCTTGCCATTTCCTCTCTCAATTAAAGCCGCGCATGCCCGTTGGCAGCAGCGCCAGTCGTGCCGCCAGAATCTCTTCTTTGTTCGCTGAGAAATACTGGGTGAACCGAGCCGATTCGTTCTGTAAATTAAATTAATTAGCGGGCCTCTGTCGCTACGCTCTCGTGGGTCTTTTTGGCTTCCAGGACCGAAGGAGGCATCAAAAGAAAAGGAGGGATTGAAAGAGAGAGAGAGAGAAAGAGAAAGAGAGAGGTAGATAGATAAATAAATTTATTATGCCTCAGTAACATATACTTTAAGGCAACTATACGACTACAGATATAAAATATAAAATAATATTTAACTTAACCTATTTTTTATCCATCTCGGAGAGCGTACAACAAGTAGTATGTGTGAACAGAGTTTACTTCAAAAGGCACTTCGCTGACGCACTAAGTAACATTTTGGGCCAACTGGGCCTCAGTACTCAGCGAGTAGTTTCGGAATCCCGTTTTAAATATCGCTAAGGATGGTTATTGAACAATATCCAATAATAAGGAATGCCAAAGGTAGCATTTTCAGCAAGAATCTGATATAGGCTTTCTTTCATAATAATTGGAGGTAACAATGTCTTATGGAGGCATTGGAAATGGAAGTTAATTGACTGGCGTAAGCGAAGACATTTCTTCGACAAAAATCAGTTATCCCGTCAGGATCATTCGCAAGGGATGATGATATTTGGACAACGAATCCTTTCACAACGTTTCTTTCAGTGATTTATCTAAATTAAAGAGACAGTGAGAGAGAGAGAGAGCGAGAGAGAAAAAAAGCCTACAATAGTAAAATGTATCTACCTTGCTTTTACCAAGCGAATTGGGGACGAATGAATTTCCCATGATGCCTGTTTCACCGTATTTGCCGAGAGTCGGAATTCCAGTTTTTTAATAAAGGGGAATCAACGCCCAAGCTTGGCTCTTCCACTCGCTGTGCAAACGACCGAGCGATCGAGACGCGAATTTCTGTAGAAATTCAGCGAATATCTGTAGAAATTCAGCGAATACGCCAGGTGCTCGTCGCCCGTCCCCGAAGTAATAATTCGAAACCTTACACCGTGCAAAACTGAAAGGGTGAGAGTAAACTCAAAAAGCTCTCTCTCAGACTTGCTACGCGCTAGGGCAGCGAACGATTGTACAAAGCTGTGACGAAGAAAATGAACGCTTCTTATAAGCTGTACTAATTACAAACTCTCTCCCATTGACTATCGCTCGCTTTCTCTGTCCTAAAGTCGATTCTATTGTCTTTTTATTTAGCGTGACAATTTCAACGCGTCGAACACTTGAAATGTCAGGAATCTTCCGACAAGGACTCCTATGAGAAGCCCGTCGAGAAACTCATTTTTACATCATTTTTGTAAATTTAAAAATAATTATTGGTCCTCATATTATTCAGTAACATTGCTCCTGTAGAAAGTCTCCTGGAGTTCCTAGAAAAAAATGCGTCCGGCAGTGAGCAAAGTATCTCCAGTTTGGATTATCGAAAATAAAGAAAGCAAACAAATTACTTCAGGGGATAGATGAATCCAAGTATTGATCGAAGGAATTGTGAATATTTTTATTTTTAACAAAATGCTGGTAAAAAGAAACAATTCCGATTTTCAAAGTTTTTTTTAAAGTTCTTTAATATTTTTATTTTCGAGTCGTTGGAAAAAAAATAGAAATAATTATCGAAAATCTTATTCCTTTTGGTCAATACCTGAAGAAAATATGTGACAAGTTTATGGTAAAATTGCAGACCGAACCGTTGAGCAGTTTTTGAGAAATCGTGCGGACTGATTCAGAAAAACACCGTTGGCAGTAAATACAAAAACGGAAATCTAAATATCCGTGTATTTCCGAGAATATTCGCTGGATCGATTTGAAATTTTTCAGGGAATATACTCACATATCTGTAGAATCAGAAAACGCAATAAAAAATCGATTTTTTGAAATGTCTAATTTCGTATAATTCCCTAAAACAATATGCAGGAAGTTTCACTTGAAAAAAAAAAAAAAACATTGCAGATAAGCGTACACTTGCTTGGAGATACGGCGATGAAGGAATGGTTGGATTATCATCCGCGAAGGAGAATCCAAGGATGGAGATTCGCTTCTTACATGCTGCTGCACTCGGACGCCCTTCATCTCGCGTCGAACGTCGTTATTCAACTCGTCCTCGCCACTCCTCTCGAGGTAACACGCCGCAGCGTTCGCCTCCTCCGCTAATTATTTTCAACGAGCTTTCGTCCCGGAGCTTTGGCTACGAAATTGCCATCCATGATTCCAGGTCGAGCAGGGAAGGCTAGGTGTGGCCACGATTTACCTCGGGGGTGGTGTCTGCGGTGCTTTGGGTGCTTCGCTTCTTCATCCGAGTCTTCATCTGGTCGGTGCATCGGCCGGTGTCTACGCTCTTTTAACCAGCCATCTGGCCCATCTCTACTTGGTAATTCATCAATTAAAATATCGTTCCCTGTATTAGCGAACGGTTTGCACAACGTTTCAATTTTATTGAATTAAGGTACCTGATCCATGTAAGGCCCAATGCCTAATAAAGCCTATGTTTTAAATATCCAAAACTACAAAGTCAAACGGATTGAGTTCTCATCTCAGAGCGTCTAACTTCGAACGGCCACAATTGCCATATCAATCGCCGCACTGTGGTGAACCCAAACGAATTTGCAGTCGATAGAAAACAGCGCGTGCGATCAAACGTAGTCGTTTCTTGAATTTCGACATACAAAAATATTCGAAAACAGAAAAGTTTTCAATATTACTTAGTGAATCTTTATTCTAATTATATGTATCAGCACTATACGTGTTGTTAGTAAAATTTAAGTTTAAAATTGAAGATTATATATTTTTTAATATTTTTTTTTTTGTACGAATTACAACGGATACGGCCTTATTAGGAATAGTAATCTGAATATGGCCTAGAAGACGCTTTTTTTAAAAAAAGTTTACAGTTAATAGTGTACATTGTTTTCTTAACCAAAATTATTATTAATACATGGGTCAGGTACCTTAGCTCCAACCGAATTCTTTCTCCTTCTCGATTTTTTTCATTTGTTTCTTCGTCCCCTGCGAATGGAGTAAGTCCGCGGTAGAAAACTGTCCGGGAGAGACGGGCGGTTGAAAAATGTTGATTCGTAAACAGACGGAATTTGTAACACTCTAGTTCGCTCAGTTTCCTAGTCGGCCACAATTTTAGTGACTTTTAGTGACTTTTTACGAGAAACATTATAAAAAATGTAAGTTTAACGTACGTAAACATATTAAATGAGCGAGTCACATTAAAAAGCGAAAAAAAGAGAAGAAGAGGAGACTAAGAGACTTGGAAACGATTTTTACAAAGACGATGAAACGAGAAAGACAAAGAAAAAAATAGTACTGGCTGTCTCTACACGACCAAAATAATCATCACATCCGGTTACTGGATATTTTAATTTTTAGAGTGATTATTATTAAGGTTTGATAAAAAATTCAATTAAAGTTATATTTGCGATTGAAACAGCTGTTAGATTCGTCGCGGTTTCTCGACAACAGATCTTGAAAGTTAGCAGAGCTATCTCCCCCGGATTAATCCAACACTAATTCGTCTTGTTCTCGGTTGAAAGCGCTGATCTATTTCGCGTTGAATTACTCGTATAAGGTTTCGGGTCAAATGTCGTTCCACCGTCCTTCGAAGTCGTCTCCTGATGCGCGCATCAGCGCCGAAGCATCCCCGCTATTGTAAAGCAAGGGGTTGGAGAGACGGGGAGAAACGAAGAGTTTGCTCACTCGTGACCAACAGGGAGAGAGATATACTCGTCGTGTACGCAAGTTTGCCCATTTCCACAAGGACCTCGGGCACAAAAGACGTTGTTTCTCTCGAGACCGTGTCAAAGCTTCCCCCCTTAATTCCGACTTGCATTACGACCACGAAAGAGCCTCGCCGTCAGTGTGATTCAACTTGTTCGTGGCAATTTCCGCTCTCTAACTCGTTACGCATGTCTGACCATTACTTTCTTTCACTACTCGTCTCCGTCCCTTTCGCTCATTACTATTCTATTACCGTGCGAACTTCGGACACTTTTTTTTCTTTATTCACTTCGTCGCGGATATTATAAAATTATTAATACTGCTAGATTTGTCATCAATTTGTCAGTTCACTTTTGGTATACGTCTTCTTTAGTCTTTTATCGTGCTCGTTTCCTAAAAATATAACGGCATTGCAGTACTCTAAAGGACTGCACTGAAAAGTTAAAAATCGACTTTACCACTATTTGGATACTGAATCGACGACTCAGAGGTCAAATATGGAAAAACAATAAATTAGATGTTTTTATTCCGCCGCAGTACAACAGCGCGTTAAGAGGGAACCGCGACCTAACTCGGTCGATAGGGTTGATCAGAAAACTGTTTACCCACGGATTTCCTAAACGGTTGTTTAGAATTTCATGAAATTTTTCATACAATCTCAAATTGATGGACGAACGGCTGTCTTCTCCCCAAATTTCTCGAATCTCAACTATCTCTCTCGCACTCGTATGTCACGTGGTAATGTTCGTCATACTTTTAAGCGAATCCTGATCACCGACCAGTGTCTTGCTTCCATCATTGCATTCTCTTCCTTCCATCATTACACTTACCGCAATCGGCCTAATATCGGTTGTTGCCGTTACCGAAAAAGATCGATTGCCGATACGTTCATCAACGAGAACTCAAGGTCGAAACGAAAACGATTGTTTGTCGCAGTGTCACGGTGAGCTGCGTTACGCTCGTTGGCGTCTCTGCGCAGTTCTCCTTCTCGCCGGTGCAGACATCGCAGCTTTCCCGATACCGGCCCTTTTAGGTATCGGCAGAGTAGTAGGATGGCCCGCTCACATCGCGGGTGCCCTAGCCGGTCCCCTTCTAGGACTCGCCGTTTTTCCAAAGCAGAGCAAGAAAGACGCTCGCGGTCGGCGCTTCGTCGTTTTCGTTCGGTTCGTTTCGGCGGTCGGGCTTATGCTCCTCGTTATCGGAGCGATACTCGGTAACGTTTATCTCATCGCGCAGCCCCAGTTGCGCGAGCCTTCATGACACGAGCTACTCGTCAAACTGTGCAAGCGATCCTTCCTCATCGTCAAGATACGCGAGAGCGTCGAGCGAATATTCGAATAGACTCTTCAACTGAAACGTATGTTTTAACCCAAACAAACAAAGACACACGCGAGCCGGTAGATGTATGGGGCGGGTTCTGGATGACCTTCACAAGTGCGCTTACGCGTATCCGGTTATCATCGTGCATGTCGCGTAAAATGATCTAGAAAGTTCTAGAAGTCAGTTCCAGTTCACCATCCTGCGATTTCGGTTTGTAGAATATTCTAGTGTCTTCTGGGAGGTACAACGGCATCCATCCAACATAGGATGACGTCGTCCACCGACTATATCAGATCTTTCATGACATTCTAGAACATTTATCGAGAAAAAGACGCAGAAAGTTGAACTTCGTACCTTCTAGAACGTTTGAGAATATGGAACATTCCATTACGTCATCTGCCGATGACGTCGCACCTTTCGGAAGATTCTAGAAATTGCTTCCAGAACGTTCTTCGGAATGCAAACGCAGGAATGTGCCGTCATATTTTCCAGAACATTCCAGAACATTCTTCGGAATGGAAACGCAGGTATGCGACGCCTAATTTTCCAGAACATTCCAGAACATTCCAGAACATTTTACGGGACTTGCGCAATTACTCAAGACTTCGCGCATCCGCGGTTGAAAAATTATTAAGCCAGAATCCGCTCTATCTACTCAGCTCAAACAATACCCAAACGAAAGACGAGAGACTAACGATTTTCCATGAAAGAGCCCGATTAGGCTAAACGAATACGTGTATCTGGGTTTCTTGCCGTTTGATGAGACAAAGACGGAGAGTTGCAAGTTTGGACTGGACCGTACTACCACGGAGATACTCAACGAGGTGTAAAACGACTGGGCTACGTATGGTCGTCGGAACTTCGCGACAAGTCAATTACACGAACGCTGATGTTCGATCGAGCAGATCAACCAATCAATGACGAAAGCGGATAAAAAGTATCAGTATCCACGGACTCAAGTGCTTCAAGGTAATCGAACGAAGAGAAGAAAGAAGAAAACGTTCACACAGTGAGTCGAGAAATTTGTATATTGTTAGAGAAACGTTATTGAGATAGATCAAATTAGGTGGTAAAATTGGTCGATTATGTATACCGTTCAGTGATCGAACGAGGAAAAAAGCTCGTTCGTCTCATTATTATCATCATCGTCATCATCATCACCATTAATAATCGTGGCAATTAGGACAAGCGAAAGGAGAAGCATGAAGTGTCAATGACTAGTTATTACCAATCTTAATCCAATCGGGAAACAAAATGCCAACGATTGTACAAGCCGTATGATTGAAACACTTATCGGAATCAAATACGATCGAAAAATAGTGCCCTCGGAGAAACAAAAGAAAAAAAAACATTAATCGTCTTCCCTCCCACCTCACCAGACTGACTAAAGAAAAGTAAACGAAATCGAAGAAGATAATAGCCAAATAAACGATTATCGTTGTTCCTAACTTGGCGAGTGTTCGCCATCCGTTCAAGCCTTCGATAAGAAAATCATTTTTTCTCGCTAACAATTTTCGCACCAAAAAAAAAAACAACAAACAATTTCTCGATCGATTGGCGAAAGAACAAATATTACTTAAAAAAAAACAAAAAACGATATTGTGTCCTCTAGTTCCAAGGGATCGCCGGATGACAATGGGCGAGTTTGCATCGTTGTGACGCAACGAAATTCATCATACCTCCGTTTTCTCATTTTCATTATTACACATTATTTTTTAAAAATTCGCACTCTGTGTTCCCAAATGAGACTCAAAAAAATCTAGGGAAATTTTCGTGACGATCTTTTTTTTTTAATTTGAAAACTGGAGAATAATAAAGTTCATTGCATTCCAACGTTGCAAGCTTCAATCTCGTGAAAAATACGATAAATATTGTTGACCTCCCTCTAGATCCTCTTATCGAGTTAATTGTCGACAGGTGTGTGATTTCGTTACAATTTTTCGGCCACGTGTCATTAAAACACACTTCAAACGTGTGAATCAAAATAATAATAACAATAATAATAATAATAATAAATAATAAATATAAATAATAATAATAGATAGGTAGAATAACACGAGACTGGCAAATTCCGATTGACAATTCGTTAGATATGGTGAAGTGACGCGAAATCGTATGCATAGCGACCCGTGTATTATTTGATTTACCAATGTCATACAACGTAATCATAAAAAAAATATCATAATTACGAAGTAATACACTGAAATAATTGATCGAACGGAAAAGTTGAATATCCGGTGATTCAGCATAAGAAATAAATACGTTCTGTACTCAAACGATATTTCTATATTGGGTAATCGATCGATGTATCGAAACGTCCCGTTGAAAACAAAAGTTACAAACATTTTCTATTGAAAAAAATGAAAGGAATGGTGTTTGCTATTGTTTGAAAGAAACGTACGTTGTCGAATGATTTTTCGTATTTTTCATCGGAGCTTCGCGTCGGTCCGCGTTGCCTGGAAGTTAAACGATGAGAATACCGATACGAGTACAGCAGATCTAGTGATATCAGTAACAACGGCAGATCGGAAAAGGACGGGGTAACAACCATTAAAAAAGGAAAGGATAGCGAAAATAAAAATTGTTTATCAACGTGTATTAACTTGAAGTAAACTGGCTGTGATTATTTTTAGTCTTGTCATCGACGATCGTCGAGCGAGCGGAGGATCACGCGGATCGCTGTAATTCTGTAAATAATGAAGAAAAAGAAACAACAACAAAAAAAAAAAAAGAAAACAAAAATGAAAACAATCGAGCGCTATGTATATCCGAATAATTATTTCATAATAATCCTGTACTGCCAACGAGATTAGCGAGTAATCACAATTGCCACGAGTATCATTATCAATTATGATTATTATTGTGATAATATCGCAAACGTTTCAGTAATAACGATTGTATCAATAAAAAAAAAAAAACAAATAATAACAACGATAGGATTTAAGGATAAACGATTTTGAGCGATCCGTGTTGCGTGTGTTTCGAAACAATCAAATGCGTGCAATAATAAAGAACGATCTTGAAAAAAACGAAGAAAGAACAAGTGAGAGAGACGGAGAGAGAGAGAGAGGGAAGAGAGTAAGAGAGAGAAAAAATGTTGAAGAGTGGATAAATACGAAACGTCCAAAGAAGAAATGAAGAAAAAAAAAAAAACTAACGCGTCCTCGTTTCTTTATTTCTACCTTTAGACCAAAAAAATATCATGTGGTGTATTCACGAAACGGAAGAAAAAAGAGGAGCCCAAAAATCCCTGTGACACTCAGCCACCCCGAGAGACTAATTTACCTAATGCAAACTCGTGTATCTATATAGCTATCGTATATATATAGCTATCGAACCGATATCACCAATTTAGTTTAGTAATCGATATCCATCCGGTTATTTTTTTTTCATTTCCGCTTCATTCGAGGTTTGATATCTTCTTCCATACCTTACACGTATACCTGGCTTTACGTATATTCACGTGGTGAACTATACGTATCACGTGAACTATACGTGGCTGTTGTTTTCGGTCCGAAAAAGTAAGCTCGGGCTTATTCGTGTATAGAGCTTTTCCACAGACACCGATATCTCACCACGGTACCCAATGCAATCTCCCATTATCATCTTTTTCCACCGATTTTTGTCGAATATACAGTTTCCGTATTTCTACCGTATTAACAATTTTTTTAAAATTATTTTTAGCACGTTTAGGCAACGAATTCACCACGGCAGAAAATAGAGATTGCGTTAACGAGGACGAAGAGGAAAGTCAAATTTTTCAAAGTTTTATTGTTCCTTTTGATGACACACATGCGCACGTTTATATAAGCACACACACACAAGCACACACATATATCTTCTGTATATATAAAGGGATTAATTGACTGACTGATCTACCAACGCACAGCCTAAAATGCTGGGATTGGAAACTTGAAATTTTGATGGTAGGCCGCTTTTATGACGTATCGGCAGAGAAAGCAGTTTTATTTGTTGTCCTTCCCTCAAAAGGGGTAGAATCAAGGATTCACGTTTGGATGAAAATCCGATACTTTTGTTTGAATTTTTATCCGGGAAAATTCGTTTTTAAGCTTTTGGTTGAGATTTCAAAAGTACGTGTATCAGCGTTTTTTGGACAATCAATCCTTAAGCCGCGTAAAATGGGGGGGGGGGTAGTTTTGTAAACATTTTGTTGTAAATAAAAATGTTTCTTAAGTAACAACTATCGTTTTTTTAAAGCGAAAAACGTGGGGCTTTGAAAGTAAAAACCATTGTTTTTTGCTTTTTAAGTAAAAATCGTATGTTTTTTTGCATTTAAAAGTACGTTTTGTTTGTAAAGTACGAGCTATTATTTTTAAAGTAAGAATCGTCGTTTTTAAGCAAAAACTATTGTTTTTTTTTCAGTTAAAATCGTCGTTTTTTAAGTACAAACCAAAAGTAGTGAAGTATTTTAAGTAAAAATTAAATTTTCTATACAGCCGATTGGCCGTCGGTTTAGTAACTTAAGCTTCAGAACGTATTTCACTACAACGTACTTTAGCTTGAAAAACTTCATCCCTTAAGGTGTTCCAAAGCAATTAACTAAAAATGTCGATATTTGGATATCGCGAGGGAAGTTGCGACGATAAACAAACATCCTTTTTCACGTACCAATTCGATCAACGCTTCAGTGTTATTCAACAACAATTTTTTAAGGTGATAAAATCGAGAGTGCAATTTTATACGGGATTATAAAAGTAGTAGTTTTTCAAAATGAAAAAAAAACAAACTATTAAACCTGCTATTCAGCATATCCCCCATAAATTCAAAATGACGTATTTCAGCCTTGAAAAAGTCATTCCTTAAGGGACTTAAGCGATTCCTTCAAGATATTTTAAAGCTAGTGTATATCCGTACTTATAACCGGAAGTGGCAGAGATCCGAGAAAATCTAGATTTGTCTTATGCTGGAGGAACGATCGAAAAAAAAAACTGATAAATGTGACGGGCGTGACCTTGGGCACCATTTCGTTTCGAGGATCGATTACAAACGGAAAATCGTTCGTTTCGTCTCTTATCGATGGACGCTCATTATATTATATCGTATTTGAGAAATAATGAAGAAACAGGGTTTGGGAAGGGAGGAGGGAGTTGATGAAGAAATCTTAAAGATATCCTCAAGAGACGCGAGTCAACACTTAAGTTGTTTGCACTGAACTCCTACTTCCGTACACCTGCACTCGAGACAAGAGCTAGAAAGTTCCGTGATTATTCTACCGACCCGATACATTCGACCATAAATGTTGCATCCAGCAAGCTTGAGAAGCCCGCTGCCGGAACCTCCGATTATTTCATTATCAGCGAGCGCGGTCGTACTTCCGGTGACGCTTGGCTCCAACAAAGGATCCTGCTCTACCTTGATCCAAGCGATGTCATCAGCCGTTACGAGGGTTGCGGAAGTCGAGGATTCCGTGATGATCGAAGAGGAGGACAAGCTCTGTCGTTGGTCAAAAGCTTCTGAAGACTCTTCCGATTTCCAGACGGAATCGATCGTGCTCCCGTTGCCTGTTGCCATGGACGTTGTTAACGGTGATTGGAGTTGAAACGTTGTGCCGGAAGGAGAGTTTCTCACGGAGGACGTTGTTGTTGATGTCGTCGGGGTTGGATTACTCAGAAGACCTTCAGGGCTCACGGAAACTTTCGATTCCTCGGAAAAGATCAAATCCCGTAGACCGTCCAATGAAAAGATTGAAGATTCATCCGGGCTGGAAGACTCTCCGAGAGCACCGTTGGACGTCGGCCTGCTCGCTTCCGAGCCAATCCCCTGGCTCTAGGGGTGGGTCACGCGTGTCAGACGGTACACTTTCAATCGTGGTTTATGTTTCGGTTCTTTACGGGCTATCTCAAATACTTTTCTCGGCCCGAGAAAAATGGCCGATTTCTTTTTACTGCTTAAGGGTTGGTGAAGAAGAAACTTTTATTTTTAAACAGGTTGATTATGTTCAGAGACTTTTTAATAACACTAACAACGAATATGGAAAAAAGTAGCTGCAGGCAGATGAATTTCTTCTTTTCGTGACGTCTAACGGTGTTTTCAAATTTACGAGAATATATTATTTAAGCTGATAGGATTTGAGCTGTTGCTGGATGAATATTGAAAAATCACCGAAGTTCTTGGAATTTTGATAATTTTTTAGAATTTTTCAGTAATTTTTTGTACGTACCTCTGTATTGACAAAAAACTCTTCTTTTTCGCCAACCGTTTGCCAAAATAAAGTTCGAAACGTGACACTTTCATTCTCACTTTTGAATACGCCTAATCTTCATGATACTTGAGTACCTAGATGCTAATAATAGCGTTTTCTTTACCTGGTTTCCATCATTGCGGACTGCTGCGAGTGGTGCCGAAGTTTTCCCACCGGAGCAAGGTCTGTTTTCCCCACCTTTCGATCCATTTTCATTTCCCTCGACGATTTCCTGATCAGGACGAGTGTTCCCGACTGTCGGGAGCTCGGAAATCGTTGATGTCACCGTCGTCGTCTCGGTTATCGGCGGTTTGGTGATTCGATGCTCCACCAGATATGGTATCATGTCCTCGATTAGGGAGGGCAAATCGGGGGCTGGTTTCGTTTTTATGACGTCACGAAACGGATCCGGCGATACGATACCGTCCAACGAGGGTAAAGGTGCCCTTGGTGGTGGAGCGATCGCGTCGGCGCGATCCAAGACGACGGTCGGCGATTCCTCGTCGTTCACTGTTGTCAACAAACATGAAACGATAGTCTTTGAGCAGGGGGGGGGGGCAATTAAAGAGGTACGTTTATCGCAATCGATGTTTGGGTTTGATCTTACCGCAGATTATTTTGCCGCAACAAATTTTGTCGCTGTTAAGACGACGGCAGCCCATCTTCAACGGCGGACACTTTTCGTCGCTGCAGGCAACCTCGCCGTAGTAACAAACGCAGATTATGCAATGTCCGCTGCTCGGTAAGAGATCTCCGTGCCGGTAATTCCGATTCTCGAAAACGCAAATTCCTGCCACCTCTACAAGTTCCAATAACGAAAAAACCCTCAACGAAGTTTAATAATTAAGTTTAAGTTTAAGCTAAGTTTAAGTTAAATAATTGATTCAAGTTTATTAAACGAAATATACGTTGAACTAATAACAATACGTTGAATCAATAACCATATAAATTGATAGTTATTAATTAAGTCAATTTAAAAATGAAAAAAATCATTAAGTGATTTAAAAAATTCCTGGAAAAATGGTACAAAGCTTTTTTCAGGAATTTTCAATCTTTTACATTTTTTAACGGTCCGAGAAATGTTGTATGATTCCGTTCACCAATGTGGACATCCTGTAAGATTTGCATCATGTCTGTACATTGGATTAGAATCGTGAATTTGAAAAATAATCCAACGTACGAGCTTGCCGTTTCGATATAGAGTTACCATCGACCCATTGGGTCCTAATTAGGCTCTATGAATAAGCACAGGAATCCAATTGGATATCAACGACAATAATTCTACCTGAGATTGGGATATGGGATGAACGCGATGAACGAACGTTTGATTTATTTGACTCACCATCGTTGTTCCGCATGTGCGAATTGGTCATATCGGCTGGCACCATCACCGTGACACCGGTACGAATCAGGGTGTTTCGATCGGTAGATCGATAGGGTGGATCAAAGTAGGACGGTTCCCGGGGTACAAAGCCACCTGTTTTTCGATACAAACCATAACGAGTTACGATTACTGACAAGAAAACCGTTTCCGGTGTTCACTCGCGGTGTCATGTTCATATTTGGACTTGTTCATTGAAATCTCAGGGACGCATTTTTTTTTAACGTTGAAAAAACAGTTTCAACGGCTGAAACTCACCCTCAAAGTTGGGCGAGAGCTAAGTGACTTTTCATACAAAAATTTGGAAAGAAAATGTACCAAATTGTAAAAGTGATTTTGAGAATCCGTATTTTTATGTTTTTTCATGCTTTCTCGAAAAGAATTAGTTTAATCGAGATGAAAAATTCTTCGTCGAGTCTCACGAAATTTTTAAACTTCAACCCGCATAATTTCACCCTTATTCATGCCTTCTGAACTGGAAATAGCGCGTGTTTCATTATTCGCTGCATGGATTGCTCTCGAATTGGTTTTATTCGAATATCTTGATTGGAAGTATGCGAAACTGAAAAAGTCACTCGTTGGTGTCCAACTTTGAGCTGAGCCTCTTGAAACTGTTTTCCGACCGATTGAAACAAAAACAATAGGTTTCTCTTAGATTTCGATGAATTGTCCATAATTGTACATATGAAAAAATGAAAGAAATGAGAGGTCGCCGAAAACGGTTTCCTTTGAGTCTCGTAGCAAGGCCATCCGGCGATCACGTATCAGACGCAACCAAGAAGAAGAAGAAGAAGAAGAAGTAAAAGAGAGTTGGTGACCTTCGGTTTCGACGGGCGGACTGAAGCGATTCTTCTGCGTGACAATGTCGTAAAAATTGTCGGGCGTGACACCGCCGCCTACTCCGGAAGACGAGGCGACCGTAGGCCCGAGATCCTGAGGCTGTAGCAATGCCGGAAGCGCCGGCGGCGCCGGGGTCACCCCCGATCCAAGCGGATAACCCGTAACGTGGGCCGACGAGACGACATCCTCTTCCTGTTTGACGAGAGCGTCCGCAGCGACGAATGGTATTATTCTGTAAATACACGAGCGGGGTCGTAGAATAAAAAATACACGAACGAGTTTCAATCCACCTGCTTTTTTTCTCTCTCTATTCCGATTTTATATTTATCCGTTTTCCATTACCGGTTTAGTACAGAATCGCATTGTTTCATCGACTCGGTTTATTATACATTTTTATTTATATTTTTCTTTGTTACAGGGTTGTATCGAATCTCTCTATTTCGGTATTTCGTTTGATGATTTGGCTTCGCTTTGATATCGTTATTTCGTTTGATGATTTGGCTTCGAAGAGCTGTGAGCGGTCAACGAGTGTTGATGACTTATTTTCTGGGGAAAAAGATATTAAAAAGCGAGAAAAACGTTCGTAAACGCTGAAGTAAACAAAACGAAGTCCGTAAACGTGCCGAACAGGTAAGATTTCTTTTGACGTCTGAAGGTCATATCGGAAAGCGAAAAATAGAAGAATAATAGGGATATTAAGAAAATGAATCTAAGAGACCAAGACGATAACACAAGAAAGAAAGACAAAGAAACAAAAGAGTACTAGGCTAGAGACTACTGTCCTCCATCGTAATTTTTTTTAAAGATCAACGTGCCGGCACTCTTTGACGTTACGAGTGATCATTATTAAAATTTGATAACAAAAACACTGAAAATTTCGTTTGCGATTGGAATAATTGTTTCATTCGGACAATCCTGAAACTTATTATGGCGATTTTCCCCCGACTTCTCCAAAGCCTCCCTTTAACTTCACGTCGGAACGCTACGTTAGTAAAAATCATTTTATATCAGAGGTTTGTTCATTTTAGTCACCGGGTATTCGGCTGCACCGCAAGAGAGGTGCTCGGCCGAGCGGGTGGGAGCAAATATACAGAAATTGGAAAGTTTGCGCCGAAAAGTCAAAATTAACGGGTCAACCGTTCGTTTCCGGTTGGGACGGGAGTTTAACGCTCTTTCCACTTTCGTACACAGTCTACAGCACACGGGGATTATACGGAATATATCGTCGGCGAGGGAGGATGAGAGTTTGATGTTTTCTCTCACCCCTCCTCCTCCCTCCCCCTCCTCCTTTTTCTCCGCCCTTCGTTCACCATCCCGTTCTATAATCTCTGCTCAAGCACGACGAGTCAGCCTCGCGGGAATTACTCGTTCTTGCCGTCTGCCAACAGCTGGGACCGAACCAACGGGCCAACGGATTAATTCGAATTAAGGCCGTTGGTGGCGGTTTGGCGAAGCCAACGAAACCTCCTTCCATCGGTCGTCCCCTTTTTTACTTTTTCCTAATCTCTTATCGGCCGATATAACAATGACAATAATCATAACGAATGAGGGATTGGCTTTCTCACCTGAGGTTCGGCAAGGACGGTGGGAGGGTCGGTTCCTCGTAGTCGTACTCGTAATCCTCCTCGCCCTTCTTCCGAATAGTTATATCTAGTATAGCCTCGATATCGGGTGGAACGGATCTAACCGGATTGATCGTTACGCCAGCCTGCTGAACATGGCCGACGGAAACGTTAGTCCTCAGAGTCACATTAATGACGTACATGTTGTCGGGCATGAGAACAGTGCTTGGTGACGAGGTTGTGGCCGTTGGTCCTTTCACCGCAATAACCGATGACGAAGCTTCGCTGAAATTCTGACGTTGCTGAAAGTCAGTGATTTGAGTAGTGCTGGTACTAGTTCTAGTCAAAATCTCATCTTCCTCGTTCTTATCCTTTTTCTTGGGACTTTCCGAGGCAACTTCCGTTAGCGAAACCGTTTCTTCCTCCCGATGGACCGTTCGATCCAAACTCGTTGGGTTTTTCGTTGTATCCGGGCCCATTTGAGTAGCCATCAATGACGGCGTTATTATTTTCGACGCTGACGCGTTCTCGAGCGTCTCCAATAGTCCGCCTTCTACCGATTCTATACTCGTTGGAAGATCACTTTTCAAAGTCGTTTCAATGTTATTCGTACCAACCGACGTTTCCGTTTTATCGTCGATCGTCGTTGTCGTTTCTCGGTTGTTAGGGAAGGATTCGATTGTCGCTGACTCCGTTGGTATCTCATTTTCATCTTTCGTACTTGCTGACCAACGAAGACTCGTCGCCGGTGGAATCGTATCGGATATCGTTGTCGGCGTTTCCCCGTCATCGATGAAGCTTTGGTTCTCTTGATAAACGAATTTTTTATCCGGAATTTCGGTGATTCTTGAAGTCACCGTGTCCGTCAAGGTCGAATCGAAACTATCCGGATCTTCATCGTTAATCGTTTCATCTTGATCTACCGGACTCTTGTGGGCTCGAGCTTCCGAATTGCCCGATGGTTCTTCCCGGACTCTTCCCTAGGAATGCCCCAAAGTTATTTCGTAATCAAGAGAACAACAATGTTAATAAACGAATAGCGAAGAGAGAGGTGGTTTGGGTTTTCAAGAAAATGTGAAAACGTACGAGAAAGTTTGTTTCCTTTCGGAATTTAGCGTAGTCCTTGCTGACGAACGCGTACGAAGCATAATTCTGGTCTGCTTTTACCTCGATCGTTCCGCCTGAAATACATGCGAGGTTACTCGAAGAATCGGACAAACTTACGAGGGGAGTGATAATTACACGGGTATAAGTAGGCGACGAAGGAGGAGGAGGGAATCGGATTTCCGGTGTAATGCCTGAAGAGAGCGCAACATCGCTGCGAGACTCACTGCAATTGTAGGTCGAGGGACAGCACTGTCCCCGAGGTACGATCGGTATGCATCCCTGAAGCGGTGGAGCGCACGAGAGCGGAACGCACCTCACCCCTCCCATTGCGCAAAAACAATTGTCGCATCTTCCCTTCCATCCAGACTGCCTCACCATTTCGCCCTCCTCGTACACTCGATCCCCGACCCGACAACCTTACCAAAATATTCCAGTGCGAGGTGTCCGTTAAAAATTCATTAAACGATCGAATTTAATAAATAATCCAATTCAACGAATAACCCAACCCAATAAATAACCTAGTCCAATAAATAATCAAATCCAATGAATAATCGAATGCTATAAACAATCAAATTCACCAAATAATCCAACCAAATAAATAATTAAATCCAATAAATAATCAAATCGATTAAATTAATGATTTTAAAATGTAATAAAAATGCAATAAATAAAACAACGCGTTCCAGCGAAACGGCCCACCACTAACCGTATCTTAAGGGTGGTCCAGGCGAGGACGACGCTGAGACGACGCCCGGAAACGAATCGTCGAACGACCCTACGAATGGAACAGAAGCACACATGTACAAACGCACGTTTTATACGCGGATATAATACAATAGCAATGGCCGACGAAAAAAAAAAACATCGTTCAACCCTCCGCGCGAGGCGACAAAAACTTTTCTCGTTAAAAGTTTAGCGCGCCTATGAGAATTCCACGAGTGCAAACTCTCGTTACGTAAACTTGCGATGCCCAGTATCGCCTTGACCAACACCGAACAAAATAAGAGGAAAGAAAAAAATAATTTTTCGCCGCTCGTTTTTCTTTTCCGCTTTTTCGTTTTGTTTTCTTTGATTGGAGCACAATGCCGCGAGAGGGATTCGTTTCGACCGAACTCAAGTACAAAGATTTCTTAATGAGAGTTCTTCAAGAGAGTCGAAGAGAAATTCGAAGAGACCATTTTTTAAACTTTTCAGAGATACTCGATGAGTGCAATTGATAGAGCCATTCGGGGTAACCGTACGCAGGGGGCAAGTGTGCGCACCCTTTTTATCTCCGAACGGGCCAAGGGTGATTCGCGGTTTACTGAAAAAAATACTTTACTTACGGGAAATAGGTTAGACAATCAAAAGCGACGCGCCGCGAGGCGTTTAGATTTTATTTTTAATTACAAATAAGAAAACCCACGATTCCAAAATATAGATTTTTCTGCGACGGCAAATAGTGTAACGCTCAAACTCGAATTTAAAGTGAGATAAGTTAATTTTATTCGTATCAGCTATTCATTTTAACTCAATGATCAGTAGAAACTTTAAGGTTGTTTTTGCTGCTGATAGAATTATTCGTATTCATAATTGTTAACTATTCAGAAAGTTCATTAATTCGTTTAGATAATTTGCTCACTTTACTCGAATTTTATTTGCCAGCGTATTGATACTCATATATTCAAAAAAATACGGGTCAAGTGTGCGCGTTCTAAATTTCCTTTATTAATATTTTTGTCAAACGTGCAGGTTTTTCGTAAAGTTTCTCAACTCGATAATCAGTAGGATAAAATCCTCATCTGACTTAGTATGGTTTCATTATTTCAGCGCTGATCTTCCAAACCTGATCTTCCTTAAAATTACAAAGTGCGCACACTTGACCCGACGAGTTAAATTAAGATACTGACCGGTACAGTTGTAAGCGACCGGACAACACGAGTACGGAGCGTAGACAGGAATGCATCCGGCCAACGGAAGTAAGCATCGTGGTCTCAGGCATCTCCTGCTACCGGATATGCAGTAACAGTATTCACATCGTCGCGATGCCATCATGGCCGAACCTGGACCGTATCGTACCCCCTCGTGCACGCATCCTTTTTTTAAACACACGCACACACACACTTATGACGATAAGTCCTACGCGATTATTTTAGCGAGGTCTAACAATCGTGTAATTTCAAGGTCATTGAGGAACGAAGGATTCAGAATGGTTTTGTTTACCACCACTGTCCTCGTTGTTCGGACGTTCCGAGGCTTGGGCCGGATCCCGTCTCGCGCTAGCGTTTCTCTCATCTGCGACAGAATTTTTGGTGACGAAAAACATCGAATAAAAATAATGCAACGGGACTCCGAAAAACGATGCTCGCTTAGGAAAAACATTTTTCCCACCCCCTCGAAAATGAAGAAAAAATCAGCTCGATATTTCGAAGTCAAGCAAACTTATGTGTAGCCAATACTTAGAGCGGTGACCTGGGACCTTGATTTTAAATATTTTCGATAAAACGTTTTTGCAACAGGAATTCAAAATTATACAGGGAGCCTTCTGTACCGATCTGGATTTTCTGCATTTTTCCTGTGTTAATGTAAAAGACGTGAAAATCCGTAAAAATCTCCAATTCGAGAAACGTTGAATCTCAAGAAACGATCAATAAGAAAAATGACGACAAGATTTATAGTAAAAGTTGCATACAAGTTTAATGACAAAAAAAGTATTTTTTTACAGTTCGAAAAAGGAACAACGAAGTTTACAGAAAAATTATCAGAAGTGCGTTAACATTGTTTTTTATTCGTTATTTTATTAACCGGATTACTCACGCGATTTAGCATTGCTTCTGCCACATACGAGTTCGGGACAGCATGCGTCGTGTCCTGGTGTTCGATTGGCGGTGCTCGTAATCGAGGTGGTGCAACCGGATGGCACTGGATTTGGCAATTTCGGACATACTCGGAGACGACACCGTAACGAACCTTCCGTACATCGACACCGTAGACACGGCTCACTCGTATTTACCTCTTCAGCCTCTTGGTAACGTTTACCCTCGTACCAACAACCTACGAATCCTTATTCGTTATTTCATAAAGAAAGTGCACTGTTTAGGTGTCGTACATGAGAATTTTATCATCACATGTTGGTGATTACGATTAATTTATAAAAAAACGTGGTGGGCCGGAGAATCGGGGAGGGGGAAAACTCAAGACTGAAAACCATCAGGAAAATCCAGAACTGAAAACCTTCAGGAAAATCCAGAACTGAAAATCTTCAGGAAAATCCAGAATTGAAAACCTTTCGGAAAATCCAGAACTGAAAATCTTCAGGAAAATCCAGAACTGAAAACCTTCAGGAAAATCCAGAACTGAAAACCTTCAGGAAAAGAATTACACTAGTCGAGAAACAGACGAAGAATATCACAACATCCTTTCCTGGGTAGAGCACTGACATTTCCTAAATATGATATCTGGATAATAGATTATTAAATAATACTTTTCACGTCGTCAAAGATACGAATAATTAAAAAACACAATCTGATTACATTTATTGTAATTGCACGCTCCGTTTTATCGTCATATTAATTTCTTCATCAATCATCGACCCCTGACAATGCTATAATGAAGAATAAACAATGATGGCTGGATGAAAATGATACGCTGATATAACAGTGGATATCGATGGATCGGAGGATGCAATGGAGTGTAGTATCGAAATAATAAATTGAACAGACTTTCAATTTTACTTCGCGAATTGTAAAAACACTGAAATCACGTCATATTGGAGTCTCTCGTTCGTTCCTGGTTATTTCCTGATATTCTTCCTAAAACTTTCTTGGTCATGTATTGTATGTTACCCGGATCGTTCCTGATTTGTTTCTGAGAAAGGAAACCTTGGATCAGGAGACTTAAAGTTTTATGCTGGTTATTGGGAAAAAAAGAATTCAAAGTATAACATTAAGCAGAGAAATATACGATAAATTATATTAAGTACGATAAATAAAATGTATAAATAAATAAAATATTAATAAAATGTAAATCATAAGAAAACAAAAAATGAGAGACAGAGAGATGACGACGATGATCGATTTTATTATACGCTAGTAAAAATCTTTCGGGAAATTTAAGATTAAACAAAAGCGTTAACAAAGTAAAGATGAAACATACCAAAAGAATATATAAATTATAATATAACAAAAATAATAAACAATGCAATTTTTACTGAACGAAATAAAAAACGCTAAAATTTTCGAAAAAAATGTTTAACAAGGCTTAACTAAAAATAGAACAATTCATAGTTTAAACTAAACTGAAAAATAATCTTAAAAATAAATAATCAGCTGATAATTGAAAATAACTAAAAAAAAGAGAGTGAGAGAGAGAGAGATGTATTAGGCGGAAATATTGAGCCCGAAACAAGGCTTGTTTCATACATGCTATGGACCAAGCGGGGGGTATCGTTGGTAGCGTTTATCTCTTCGATCGTATAACTCGTCGCGAAGTTCGAGCAGAAGCAGCACCATTACCACCCTACAATATTCTTTCCATCCTCGTTTTCCTTGCATATAAATTCCTTTTTACATAAATCATCACTTTGCACGTTATCGAATGATGCATTAACGATGTCACGTATTTTTCTGCGGGCACACGCACCGATCCCGTACCTTTGCAACTTTAGTTACCCATGTTTTATAAATTTATATCAGAACGTCAATGGCTGATGGCGCTACAAGATCCTTCCGGGAAACCGTTTTCTTTTTTCTTTCTTTCATATTAATTCGTTCCTTGTCAATGTCGAATGATTTTTCTACCCAACGTTGTTGGTAGCACGAGACGCTTTGATTCTTTCCTCAACAGGATTCCTATCCTTCATTAACAGGGTCCTGAACTCATTCTCATTCGATCTTCGAACAATTAAGTTTCTCTGGATTTCGACTTCTCCCAAACCCAAACGAACTCAAATGTTTCTCTTGGAAATGAAATGAAACTCAAACAACTAAAATACTCCTCGTGGAAATCAAATGAAACCCAAACAACCCAAATGTTTTTGTTGAATATTAATTCAAACCCAAACTCAAACGCTTCACTTGAAAATTGACCCAAACGGTAAGAAGATAAAATACTATACTTGCAAATGAAGTCAAACTCAAACAAAATCAAAAGCCTTCTTTGCAAATGAACCCAAACTCAAGCCCAAACAAAATCAAATGCCTTCTTTGCAAATGGACCCAAACCCAAACCCAAACAAAATCAAATGCCTCGTTTCCAGGCGAACCCAAACCCAAACCCAAACAAACTTAATTTATTTCCTTCCTCCCATCGTTTTTCGTCTTGTTGCTATTTTAATAATTAATCGAGCTTTGACTTTTGGCGGAAAGAACTCCCTCTCCATACGAGCTCGATGAGGATCGCGTGCTCACGAGCTATCAATGACATTGTACAGCTCGTGAGCCGAAGTTACGGTTTATCATCTTCGCCCACTGTTTTGCCGAATCGCTCGCTTCGTTAACATGTTTCAATTACCGGGAATCGGTCAACGTATTTTCATCGGGAATTGAATTAACGAGCTTTTCGTGTGCTCCAATTTTTTTTTTACTTCGACGCAGTTGTTTATTCGAGGTTCGAAAACGCACGGAGAATGAGAATCTCTTCGATAGGAAAATCGAACGAACCAAGGATAACAAATTTTCCCTCGTCTCGTGAAAACTAAACGTTTTATTTTGAAAATTTATGCAATTTGTTTTATTGTTCAATCGAAATTATTTCTTGCCTTGATGTTTTATTGCCTAATGTTTTATTGTTCAATCGAAATTATTTCTTGCCTTGAAGTTTTCAATTTTTCAGTCGAAATTATTACTTTTCTCGTAATTTTCGATTGTTCGATCGAAATTATTCCTTTCTTTGAAATGTTCAATTGTTCAATTGAAATAATTTTCTGCCTTGCAATTTTTAATAATTCAATTCGAGCTGCACTTATTTTCATGCTTCGTTTCACCGAAAATAATTTCTTTACTTTTATGCACATATTAATGCACACGGGCGTGTATACGTTTGTAACGGCGCTCCTGACATACGAGAGCCCGGGGCGAGGGAGTGAGAGGGTATATTCATGTGTAGGTGTATCCCGACAAGGAACACGGCTCGCACCTGGCGGTGAATATAACTGTGCAAGATCCAAGAGCCCGACGAAAACTCCCCCAATGGGTCTCGAGCGATGCTACCTACACTTGTACCAATACATATATATACACTACCTATACGAGGTAACATACGTGTGAATTGAAGAAAAAAAAATAACCAGAAAAATAACGCATTTTATTGAGCCTCGAAACTTTTTCGGGCTGTTATTTCTATTTTTAGAGTAGACGACGAAAAATACTCGGAATAACCAAAATTCACGAGAAAAAAATTTATAATAATGTCTTTACTAAATTCTTTATTAAATGGATCTCTTAATCAAGAGGACAATAATCAAGATGAAGCATTTTATAATACTTCAATGAAATTAAATTTAATTAATTAATTAAATTAATTTAAATTTACTAGAATTAAGTAAATTAATCAAATACAATTATGTTTTTAATTAACTTATAAGGACGATAGTAAAATTGGAGTATGTTATAAAAATTACTAACGACGTGGTGACAATCAGTTCCATAACCATTATCATTTTCATATTATTATCTAGTAATATAATAATTCCTAGCACATGAAAAAAAACATGTATCCCTGCATTTTTATAAAATAATTAATTATATGAAAAAACCGGTTTATTACCACGACGAACTCACTTTCATTTTCGTATTAAAAACAATTGGGCTGAATTTACGAAAGCAACGACGTTGAACTTTACATAATCGGAACGTAACGAAAATTAATTATTTTTATGGCTTTATTACTTATTTATAAATTATAACGTAAAAATTCGTTGAAACGTTTTTCCTCATTGTTACTAAAATCTTTTTATTTCGATCTGGAAAAATATGATTTGGACATCGGAAAGAATGAAGCTATATGAAATCATAAAATTGAACATCGTTACGTTATAACGATGCAAAATTAAACGTCATTAAAAAAAAATTAATCTTTCGTTAAATAGATTGACTCTTTCGTTTCTTGCAACTAGAAGTGAAGAAAAGAACGATTACTGCCATTTCTCGGTTCGTTAAAGGTAGACAGAACGGACGAGGGATTACAGAGTTGAGAATGAATAAATAAAAAAGAATTGTGCTTTCGTGAGTGTGGCTGGACACGACTTTTTCGAAAAAGCGATGCGAGGGAAGCGAAAGAGAAGGAGAGATTAAACGTTTCACCGGTATGGAACCCACCGAGACAGAGAAAGAGAGAGAGAGAGAGAGAGAGAGAGGAAGAGGCTGCGAGCTCTGTTCCATTCGATGAATGGAGTATCAGAACAGGTTCTGAATCTTATGCAATAATAAACGAGTCGTGTATGCGTGCGCGTGCGCTCCTTCTACTGTCTTTCTCTCTCTGCTTCTCTCTCTAACATAAATTTTCCCTTTTTCTCTCTCTCTCTCTCTCTCTCTCTCTGTCGTTGGTATAAATATTCGTTCCTTTTCTCTCTCTTTCTCTCTCTTTGATATAAATGTGTTCTTTCCCTTCCTTCCCCTCTCATTCTCTCTTCATCTCTCTCTCTCTCTCTCTCTTTAGTATACATATTCTCTCTCTCACGCTCTCCCGCTTCCCCACTATTTTTGTATCTCTCTTTATTATAAAATGTCTCTCTTACCACTTCTCTCTCTAGCTCTTCCTTTGATATAATTTTTCTCTCCCTCTCTCACCCTATCCCGTTTATTGATCTCCCGTTGATTAACCACATCGAGTCTCTCGATTACGGAAATATAAATATTCGCTCCTTTTTTCTTTCTTTACCATTCTCCCCCATCTTTGTTTCTCTCTTTAATATAAATTCTCGCTCGCTCTCTCTTTCTACCTCTTCACCTCTCTATTTCTATCTCCATTTCCATCTCTATCTCTTCCTTTGGTATAAATTTGTCTCTCTCGTTCTCTCTCACGTTCAGTACAAGTTTTTTTTAATGCTTTACCTGAGTATTTATTGATGTTTTATCTTCTTTGCATCTCCTTATTTATTGTTAATTATTTGTAAGGTTCGTTTCAGTATTATTATTTATATTTAATATTTGTTTCATACTTCATCGTAGTAAATCCGAAACTGTTAACTTCTATCACCAGTTTAATTTAGATTCTTTTTTTAAGTTTTTTAAAAAACTGTATATATAGCTCGTATTTATTTACAATATACATTTATGCTAAAATATTTATTTACGCTTTAGCACAAATAAATATGATAATTAATCAATTAATTCTTGATCTCGTTCTCCCGATCACGATCACGGTGTTCCATGTTGGCTTCTTGAATTCAATATCTTGTGGGAGTCCACGCGAAGGTATTTCGTTCCGCATTGTTATTTTCCAATTGCCGGATGGCAAGGCAGATCGGAAATTAAAAGTACGGAGGTTGGGAATACCGGAGAAAAGAAATGAAGAAACAAAGGAAAGGAAAGAAGAAGGAGATGAAGAAGAAGAATAAGAAGAAAGAAGGAGAACAAAGGGAAGAGAATTTAAAAAAAACCAGTTTGGAGGGAACGGAGGGCAAGTTTTCTCGATCGATAGTCGGAACGGGTAGACGAGTCACTGCTCGTACGTGTCGTACGTCTATTGCATTATCCCTGATGCACTTTCCCCGTCCTCTTCACAATTATAGAAATTGCGTTTCGACATCGCACATTTATCATGAAATCGTTACCCTTCAATCCTCGTGCACCCATAAATCGTTTCTAAAATACTTAATTCTTGATAAACGTATTTTTTTTTTTTTTTTTCATTATGGTAGTACGTGCATAAACTTCCTTATTATAAACAAAATTGATTTTTTTTCAACCGTAATATAGAAATTCCGAAATTCATTAAATCAATGCATTTAATACATAACATTTAGGAAATACGAATAATTATTTTCGTATTTCAAATAATTATTCGTATTCGAATAATTATTTCTTGTGATGAATATTATTATGCTTAAATGTATTTTATTTTTCTATTTTCAGACTCAAAAAATGATAGATATAATGTTGAACGATCAATCCGCTAGTGCTATCTTAATCTACAAGCCATATTTTACAAGTCAAAGCCATATTTTTCCTCGTCTTATATTTTCTCTTCGTTTTCTAGGGTTCGCGCTCGATACTTGTGCCGTGTGCAAATTGGTGAAAATTGCTCCGGCCAATAATATTAAACGAGGACGGACGAAAGGAAACGTAGGGTACACTGGGAAGTGTAAACGCGGATATTAAATTTGCTGAGGTGTCTGTGCTATGTAAAAGTCTTGAAACAAGTGTTAAATTAGATGGGCTCGAGAATTGGCTTTTTTTAACGTTTCTTTACTTTCGGACCGACCAACCTTGCTCTCACGCATCCACACAAATGGCTTCGACTACTTTACTCTCTCTCTCTCTCTTTCTCTCTCGCAATTTCTTGCTCTCTTTTTTCCCATCCTTTTCTCATTGCATTTCCTCGACGAGACCAGGATGGAGGGAGAAAAGAAAAATCTTCACGACCACAGCCACCACAAAATGTAATTCAATTGGGCTTTTATCGTTTTCTTACTACGAGACTTTTAGCAGAGTTACTTTCTACAACCGATGACACACACGTATATATATATATATATATATTTATTTATTTATTTAATCGGCTATAGAAAGTAACTACATAGCGGGCAAAAAATTGTTAATCGTAAAACTTGTGAAATTGTTAGTAATTTGACTATGTTTTTATTTGCTCATGTTATTCCAAGATTTTTGTAAATGGATAACATGAATATTTGGTATAAATTATCGAATACAATATGCGTCCATGAATTTCGTCGAGACACAAAAACCATGGGCTCCTTCTCTCGTAAACGAATTTCAAGAATATATTGCAGTCCTCTATAAATACGTTTTATTAAAAATGCAACTCATAGAAAAAAAAAGACGCGATCAAGAACCGGCAAAGTACTCACCTGGCTTCGTTTGGGACGGTCTACCCTCGATCTTCCAGTAACACAAAGTCAGTATGAAAATCGTCGAGAATACGATTTTTCTCATTTTTAACCGCATCCCCCGACCAACTGACGGAAACAATCGTAGATACACATACACACACACACAGCTGGAAACGTCTCTTTAGATTGCTCCAATCGATTGTGGTTTTATTTGGGTTTGGGTTAATTAAATTTTCCACGTTTGAGCCCTTCGAGGTATTCGCTAATTTAAAGAATAATCCATCATTTTCCAGCAGGTGAACACTTATCCCGATAAATTCACAAAATATTAATAATAGTGGCAATACATCACTATACGTAATCGATATATTATTATCTCATTGTTTTTAATCAACTTCGTTGAATTTATCGTTGATGAACGAAGAAAGGGTTACATTTAACACTGGTCTGGCGCGTGGCGGGCTTTCGCCAAGTTGGTCGTCACGAGACTGGATAGAGGCGCACGTGAGTGCGCGATGTAGTGAATTGAAAGGAGTTTCCTTCCCTGGCAAAGAGAGCTTAAACGAGTCGTCGTCCGCGACGACGAGACTATGTGAACCGTGAATCTTCACTGGTAGAGAACAAACCCAAACGCACATACGCGTACATGTGCGTGCGTGTGTCCAGACGTTGAAAACAGGCTCGTGTAGCCTATGGGCATGCTTTATGGTATATCGTATATAGGATATATTTAAGTTATTACGTGCATGAACTTCCTCATTAGAAAAAAAATGAATTTTTTTGTACACTGTAATATAGCAATTCAGAATTACGTCCACGAAAATTCAGCATACCTTATCGAGAAAATACGATAATAATTAATTCATTAAATTAATTCATTTAACACACAACATTTCCGAAATACGTGCAAATGTATTGAAGCGATTAATTTTTCCTTTGCTGATCGAGAAGCGACTTTCGTAATGTTTTTTGGGAACAGCTGTTTGAAACGACGGTTGTTAAGACCACTTGATTCAAGCTGATTGCTACTTTAGTACTTCATTTTTGATAATAATATTTGAAGACGTTTATTACCAACACTTCTTGAATAATTATTTTCTTATGATGAATATTATTATGCTTGAATGAATCGTATTTTTCTATTTTCAGCTTCTTCAAATTGTAGATGTACTGTTGACCAGTCAATCCGTTAGTACCTTAACGACCTAATACTTCTTATACCTTAAGTACCTGACCGATAATACCTTAACGACTTTTTACATACTATTTTGTAGGTTACAAAGTAGTCTACGGTTCTCAAAAGTTTAGGCTAGTCTGATGTCTTGAAAATGAGGGTTATATAACTCGCAAATTTCTGGGTCATTTAATCCCGAATTTTGAAGGTTATATGATCATGAAATTTCAGGGTTATTTAATCCTGTTTACTTTGAGCCTTAAATCGCTCTCTAATTGTTTCTAGATTATAAAACAGAATCGATCAAACAAAAATAACGTTCCTAAGCCAATCTGGATTACTATGTACTTGAATAAATGTTTATACTTGAAAATTTTGATAATCTTGATACTTGAAAAAATCTTGAAATCTTGATTTATTTGCGAGGTTATGTACCAACCAATCAAATTCGCTTTTTTTTCTTAGCCGAAAAAAATCAACGTTTTCAAATTGGACGATATCGTCACTACAGGTTTGCCTTTACCAGTTGTCGAGCAAAAAGTTGGTTTCTTATCGGGAATCGTTGAGGTATCGATTGGACTTGGAAGTCTCGATAGATGTAGAGATTTATCAATCTTTCTTCATAAATGGGGATCGATCGAAAAGAACTTAGCCTCGAAGGCCGATGCCATCACTTTCGCAAAATCGACTCATCTTTGTTTGCCAATACCTTTCGGACGACTGCTTTCGGAATTTCAACCACGTCCATCCATCAGTTTTGTTTTGACAGCCTTTCGAGAGCGATTGTGTCAGGAGCTTTTAAAAAAATAGGAAAAGAGTGATCGTTCAGTAATTCAATTCCGATTTTTGTTTGCTTGGGTTTGTACGGCGCGGTGGAAAGATATCGGGTCGAGTGAAGAGGTCATGTCCTCTATGGAGACTTATTTTCAAAATTCGACAAAATTCTCCATCAACTCGGAAATAATATTGAGTGATTGAAGACTAATGGTTTCACGATTTTTTGAAATTATTAGGTGTGTCACTAAAAACAAATAATTTTTTAAATAATATTTGAGTCTGAAAACCCAATTGATTCTTTTCTGAAAGCTGATACTCGAATAATAACAATAAAAAAAGTATATCCCTTATCGTATTATCGGATAGTAGTGCAGCGTTTGATGCAAATGACTTCTAGAACGTTTCAAGGCACAACTCGAATTACCGGTCACCCTGTATATCGGAGCACGAGCTAGTAGCCTGGCTATATTGCGGAAGGTATGGGCTATACGAGCATACGTGCGCGTTATCAGAGGAGACAAAGAGAGAGTGGGACAGAAATATGGAGAGGACAAGCTGGGGAAACGTTGGAGATGCGGGCCCCGCACGAAGTCCCCGTAAGCCACACACCGGGGCAACAGGGAACGAAAGGACTTGGTGTATCAATGAGTATGGTCGAGACAATCTCTCTCCCTTTCTCTCTCCTTCTCTCACTCTCGGTACTTCTCTTTTTTCTCAACTCGCACGTGGATGAGGCAAAGGTGAGGATCGGGAAATGGAGAGTGAGAGCGAGAGAGCGAGAGTGGCGCGAGGAGAAGACGCGCGGTAAGGAGAAACAAAAAAAAAAAAGGCAAAACACCTCGTGCGATCAAGGCGGACCAACCTGACCGGCTCCAGGACCTTTTTATCTTGATCCGGCTATTCTTATTCCTCTTGCTTACAGCTTCGCCTCGTATTCTTGTTCTGCGTCTACCGTCAAGGCTCCGGCGGCTGGTCCTCCGTGATCGTTCCCTTCTTGCTTCGTCTAGTATCATTTCTTTTCTATTTTTTCATCATTTTTCTTCCCTCTCTTCTTCCTCATAAGTCGATCTATATTTCCTATTAAGACGGAGCCGAAACTCGACTCGGTCGGTACGGCCGATCGGAAAACTGGTTTCTCACGGATATCCTAAACGGTTGTTCAGAATTTCGTGATATTCGATCAGACAGTGTCATATTGATAGACGAATGGCTGTCGTGCCCCAAATTTTTTGAATCGAAAAAAAAATTACAGATTGTTTTACCACGGGCTTGAATTAATCCCTTAGTATATTCAATAATACCTTCTTGTTACTGAATTAATATTTACAAATTGGCAAAATTCTTGGCATTTCGAATATTTAAAAATCGCAAATATTCTTGAAAATTTAAATATTTAATAATCGCAAAAAATGATCGATGGCTTGAATATTTAAAACCCGCAAATACTCTTGAAAATTAAAATATTTCGAAGCCGCAAAAATGTTAAAAATTTGGAATATTTGAAAATTGAATATTTGAAAAGCGCACCATCCAAATAGGACGAGTGCGCTTCGACAATTGTGGATTCATGAAAAACACGTACGTATTTCCAGCGAGTTTCAAGTTTGCTCGAATTTATAGATAACAAAGGTATTTCTAGGATTCACGATACGAGTTTAAGCAGTGTAAGCGTTGGTTTGCCGGAAATTCTCATCCCTGTGTATTTCGGTCGGTGCATAGAGAGCCACGCGATAATATAACTTGCGTCGGCATATCGAAACTGCTGCTGCTGCCGCCGCCGCTACTGCGGTCGAAGCGCGATGAGACTGCTCCGTTTCCGAAGGGTCGCCGCCGACGCTTCGCGGACTTGGGAGTTTAATTAATCGGGTTAATTAGTGCGCGACCTTGGTCGTCGTCCTCCCCGTCTCGTCTTTTGTGCGAGCCTCGCAAATGAGTACAGGGGATAATCTTGAGAGGCGAACCAACTTGGCTGAGCAATTACTTGGATCAGGGAAAACTGATGCTCTTGTGCTATGTTACGAACGAGCATGCGCGGTGGTTTGTTCGATCGAAACTGCCGGTAAATAACTTTGATTACGATCAGGACTGACGCGTTTGATTTTTT
Source organism: Ophioninae sp. A BG-2022a (assembly GCA_030523105.1). Lineage (NCBI taxonomy): Eukaryota > Metazoa > Arthropoda > Insecta > Hymenoptera > Ichneumonidae > Ophioninae sp. A BG-2022a. The sequence goes on from JAPYZI010000498.1 coordinate 46,699, forward strand.
TTTATCGGAAATATTATGTAGCATTTTGATAAATTAATATTTCAAATGAGAGAGAGAGAGAGAGAAAGCTTTTTCTGGTGCTCCGGATTATCCTTGAATGGCTAATAGTATAGGTAACGTCGAAGTTTAACTGTAGGGCAAACATCAATTCTTAATTCATTCAAATCATTGTTTTAATACATGGCTAAAATCGATTTCTAATTGGCTAATATCAATGGTTGAATATATGGCTAACATCAATATTAAAAGGGTGGCTAACGTCGATTTTTAATTGGCTAACATCAACGTTTAAATGTATGGCTAAAACCGTTTTCTAATTGGCTAATATCAATGGTTAAATGTATGGCAAACATCAATATTAGGAAACACGGGTAACGTCTAAATTGATTAACATGAACGTTTAAATGTATGACTAACATCGATTACTAATCGGCTAACATCAATGTTTAAATGTACAGCTATCATCAATGGCTAATTGTACGGCTAATATTCATAGCTTATTTGAGTGGCTAACATCAATGTTTAAATATCCGGTAATCATTGATGGCAAATGCCGATGGCTAATTATGCGGCTAACATCGATTGCTAATTGTCACGTGTTCAGTTGGGGGAAGAAGGAAGGACGGAAGGGCAAGTAGCCAGGGAAAGGGGGAGATGTTAGAGCCAAGTAAAGAGACGAGAAGCAAAATGATCGTGGAACAACGAGACACGATCGATTTATGGTAGTTCTCTCAGCGTCTGGTTCTTCAGGATTTTCCATGAAGATAGAGCCGTTGTCATGAAGGAAAGGAGCAAAGCGCAAAGAGCAGAGAGAGGCCTCCCGGTGAGTATCCGGAATGAACTTGTCTCGAATCATAATCTCAGAAGTCCGTTTCTCAAGACCTCCGACGACGACGACGGCAACGAGAACAATGAGGCCGATGAGAACTTTGTTGAAGACGAAAGAGCGACCAACAGCAATGTTGAACGAGTCCTCTCCGTATCCCCTTAGTTTCCGAGAAATTTAATATACCATGCGAATCTGTAATCGATCGTTTATTCACTTGGAAGCTAATCCATTATATTCTCCGTCTCCATCGTTCTTTATTCGTATCCCCGGCGTTTTCCACGTCCTACAAGCAAACCTTCGGGGAGAAGAGACGTTTGCAACTTTCAAGTGGCTACCAACGTCGATCGGAATCCCTCAGGAGTATTTCATCAACGGACTTGAATTATCAAGTTTTGCACGAAACATTTTTGAGGTTAAACCTTGGTTTTCGGAAATATTCAAGTCGACACCGGAAGATGCATTGCTGAGAAGCTAGCTTGGCTTCGGATCCATTCTGCACGGAATATCTCGTGGTTGATGAACTTTGTCGTTTTATCGATGAGCCATACGGTGTACACATCCAGCTAATTTCCTTGAATTCTACCGTGCACGGATAGATTTCTTGTTAATGGTCCCCCCCCCCCCCCCCTCCCCCCACCTCACTCTCTCTCGTCCTCTTCCCTCTCTACTTCTCTCTGATACTCACTCTCGTCGCATGTCGGAGGCTCTTTTCCAATGGTCATCGTCACGTGTAAAATACAATCGGAAAGAACTCACGATCTCGTGAGATACACCGGGAATACATCGCTTGTACGGCCCAAGAGAGAAAAAGATCGGGAAAACGACGGGGGAAGCTTTTTTTCGCGCAGCCTCATCAAGAAACGTTCAATCTTTCATGAGCCCCGCGCTGGGTGGCTCATGAAAGCGCAACGACCAAGGAAACAAAATTAAAAAATCATTTATCTACTCCAACGTTTGTCCTCAATCGCGTCCCGTTGATTAACCACGTCGAGTCTCTCAATTACGAAAGTATACGCCGATTTAATGTAAAACGACTTGTCGCGTAGATAGGTGACGGAAACAAACGCAAATTCTATAATTTGTCAATGAAACGTGTCTAAAGGACCGCTTTGGTTTCGTGGAATAACCCAAACCTAAACAAACGTAAAAATGTATAATTTTTTTAAAATTATATTTATTGCTTTATTTTTTTTTCTTTTTTTTTCGATAAGAATTTATCATTAGATTCATTTCCGATAGTTATTTCCCCTTAAGGCATAATTTTATCGAAGAACGAAATATGTCATTCTAAATTTATAGGTAATAGGGTTTCAGTATGAATTTTAATGGTTCTTGCTTTAAAAACGATAAAACTCCAATATACAATTTTTCGTTTTCGCTACTTCTGAATTTAATTTCCACAAAATGGTTAAACACGAAATTCATCATTTTCGATAAAAAATTTTCCAATGACTTTCCATGTATTCAACTTTACGTATTACGAAATTTCATATATACTTTGTTTTACACCCTTAAATGAAGAATTTCGAAAAATTCTTTTTGGAATGGTGTCTACGCTATAACAACAACAGGCCTTCCAAAGTACATGTCTTTACCCTCTGCGATTCAGGCTGGCAAATTCGTATATTCAATTGTGAAATTCTGTTCGAAATGAAAAAATTCAGGAATTTTAGGGATTTACTGATTTCATTTTTTATGCAATTTGGAAAAGGATTTCGATGGACGCCATGAAATAAACAACAATGTTTTTTTTTCATATATATATATATCGATAAATTTATTATGTTTTTGGATGATTAAATAAATTAGAAAATATTTCGAAACAATTTTGAATGAAAGCTCGACAATTTACAAAACGAGAGTTTTTTCAAACAAATGGTTTTAAAAAATATCGCGCAGTTCGCTAAACACGAGTACGAAAATTCGCGGCCTGAAAAATATTGGAAAATTTATTATCAGCATGCGATAAAAAACGTATTTAATCATTCGGCCATTGCTCGCAGGCGAACTCTGCAATTGTCAAACTCGACCGTCGATAATGTAACGAGAATTACAGAATCCGTCAGGATCAGAGGAGCGCATAAGATACAGCGAAGCGCCATCTAGTGTAAGAACGGATTTCCCAATCAGATCGAAGTATCAACCGGAAATGCCAAGCTTTTGAACAATTTCATCGTTACCAACCGGTGATAAAACAGTTAAGGGAATGACGAACATGTTTTTAGCCAAATCGAAATTTCAAAATCTAATTTCTCCCACACTATTCAACCGCTTTGCATGAAATTTATTGTGTATATGCAGGACGCTTGCTCTAAGAGGAACATGCCCGGCATTTACCAAAATTTTGAAAATAATTGTGCAGGTTGTGGTTACCATGGGAGCAATTGCGAGCTACGATCCATCGTATTGCATTTTCGCAAATTTTCCGAGCATAAGCCTCTCAAGCGGTGAAAAGTACACATTTTGAGCTTTGTTTCGTCTATTTTGATGAGGAAATAGCGGAGAAATTGGTTTTCGAAATTTTTCACACAAATGTACCACCAGAGCTCAAAATCTTATCGACCATCAAAAAAATTCAGTTAAACGATTTTCACACTGGCGACGCAGCCGTTCGCATTCTCCGCATTCTTTTACCGACCGCGCTTGCATCCTTCCGAAAAATCAATATACTTTTTGACTTGGCACTTGTCACTTGTTCATTGCGCTAATTCGTAACCTCCGTCGCTA